>JACXSJ010000858.1:36181-152587 GCA_014851325.1 Pentalonia nigronervosa | reverse complement strand
CAAAAGTAAAAAAGACGTACATTTAAAAAAAAAAAAAAAAAATTGAAATAAAACAAGAAATTGTACGCAAAACCTGTTTTTGACAAAATCGATATTGTGTTTAGGCGTAACAAAAAAGAATAGCAGTAGCCGTGAGTAGGTATTTGCTATTTTTACTCAATGCTTATGTAAACATTTTCTATTCACGATAACATTTTCAAAATATTTTGAGCTATTAATGAAGGCATGCAAAACAAATTGAAAGGGGAACACAGGTGCTGTCAAATGCTTTTTAAAAAGCAAATAAAAATGTTTATAAAAAGAATTAAATATATTAATTTGAAGAAAAAAAAAATTAGAAGAGGCGCACAAGCGTGTATATTCGTTTAAAGAAGCAAAGAAAAAATTCAAATAAAATTTTATAGTTAAAGAAAAAAGAGAATTAGACTGCAGTCTAATCTCCAGACACTTAATCCAAAAAAAAAAAATTAAACAAAATAATACACTTTTATTAGATATTAGTTATTTATAGAAATCGCGATAGCAAAGTTTACTATTGCTTATTAATTATTATAGTGTCGGGTTATAAAAATATTGTTTGTTTATGTATTAATATTTGAAACATTGTGTTATAGAAAACGATCAAAAAATGAGATTACTAATTAGATACAATCATTAAAATGTATATATATATATATATATATATATATATATATTAATGTTTGACTTGTTTAAACGTATTTGAAATGTTTTAATTTGTAAACCTTATTCCCGATAAATATTAACAAAATATGCCAAAAACCTTGAAAACATAATACAAGCTCCTTCATAATGTGTAATTATGAGTTTCTATACACACAATGTAATTATCAAACTGTTTAACTAATTTTAAACTATTATTGCCACGAATCTATTTACGTACACCGTTTATGTGATACTTCAGTACTGAGTTAGAAGTGAACAACAATAATATATGATAAAATACCTCTCATAAATAGTACATCTATATGCAGGGCCGGTTTTAAAGGGGACACCGGTAAACAATTGCCAGGGTGCAACACTCATCGGGGACAAAAAAAAAATGAACAAAATGTATAAAAATGTTTCTCTGTAAACTGTACTCTGTTGGTACTATGATATTAAAAAAAAAATTTATTGAAAATGGACGCCATGAATTTTGAGCCCGGGGGCTTATGATTTCTAATAACGGCCCTGCCTATACGTTTTGGTGAAAATATATTCGACTTACTGTATATAAGGTAACTGATAATAGAAAAATAATTAAAATATTATGAATAGTTTTTAAAAATGTTGAATTGAAAATAAAATTATAATAGAAATGTTCGACGTTGGTCGATTGAAAAATAATAAAAATATTTCTATGCTGAAAAATATTGATTGTTGTTTTCACGAAACATAAGAACTTCCGCTGGTATGTATAACTACTTTTATGTGTTTGAATCGAGTCCGAAAAGATAAAATGTCATAACTACCTATTGAGCCAGTGGCGAACTTGAACTTTGCACATCATATTATATCGGATACGTAACGATAACGGATATTCGTCAACAGCCCGGTGGTATAAACTCGTTCAAAATCAACCAGTCGTGCCGAATACTTCGTGAACACACAATTAGTTAAGACTTACAACTTACACAATAATTATAAAATTATTACGAATGAAAAATGGAGTGTATGTTTAGTGAAAAACAAAAAAACATTAATAATCATTAAAGGTTTTATGTTTCGATTTCATAAAATGTTGCAAAACGAATTTCAACGGTGGACATGTTGTAAAAACTCGTGTAAGTAGTTTTTTAAATTAATTTCTGATAATGTTTTGTTAGAAATCTGCAATGAACACACACATAATAAGTGTGACGAAAACGTCTTACTAGACAGAAAATCAGTAACGCTGTTAAAAGGAAAGCTGTGGAGGATATTTCTGACCGACAATCGAAGATTTTACATAATGAATTTAAAAAAAATGGTGACATTTCAACTCTCACGACAAACGACGTTATTTTAATCAAACAAAGCATTCACCATGCTCGTTTGTTGCTTCGTCCAAAATTATCTAAAAGTATCGATGAGACTCAAAATGCATTAAAATCTATGAATATTATAACAAATAATGACGAAAACTTTATGTTTTTGAATGATTTCGAAAATTAGTTAAGATGTTTTCAGTGATGTAAAAAATATATACATTGACGGGACGTTTAAGAGCTGTTCTAAATATTTTATCCAAATTTTTACGATTTATGGTTCCTATAAAGATGCATATGTTCTTCTCGTGTTTTTGCTGTTGTTCACGAAAGAATCGAATATTTATGTTAAAGCATTTCAGCATATTATTAACTATTGTACATCGCTAGATTTAACATTTTGCCCTTCAGAAATGTATGTAGATTTTGAAAATGAAATCCATAATGCAATTAAACAAGTCTAGACTGATGTTAGAATTAAGGGTATCGATTTCATTTGGGTCAAAGCTAGTGGCGTACAATTCAGAAGCTAGGTCTGTCTAAGGAATACAAGTCTAATTCTGAAAAAAGTAGATATTTCAAGTATTTTTTCGGATTGCCATTTTTAAACAAAAATGACGTAGTTCAGTATTTCACGGAAGGTTTTATGGCATAAAACCATGTGATGACCAAAAAATTGACAGTTTTACAGATTACATTTTAAATAATTACGTTGACAGTGATGTTCCATAGTTTCTCCCCAAAGTTTGGAGTGATTTTTCAGCAATTACAAATTAGACCACTAACAGTTGTGAAAGTTTTCACGCAAAATTAAATGCCTTTTTTCATTCGGGACATCCAAATATTTTTTATTCTTGTGAACACTCTTCAGTCTGGGAATACATATAAAGAATTAAGAAGCAAAGCAAAGAGACCATGTAAAAAAAAAAAAAAAATTAAAAAAAAGAACATGTTTTACAGGAGCAGACAAAAAAATAAATAAACAAGCAAATTTGCATATTTGACTTTTTAAAATCTGTATCATTTAAATGTTTACCAGCAACCATTTAATTATTGTTTTCAATTAATCGACTCTTTATACGTATTATAATTACGATTAAAAAAAAAAAAAAAAAAAAACCAGTGTATTCAATCACAAACATTTTTTTTTTTTGGGAGACTTCTCAGCCAACCCCCACGTGATGTCTTCTGGGCAACGCTAATAGGCCGAAGGGACTCAACTCGAACAACCCAACAATATTGGTTGGACTCCAACCCCGATAACCCAAAAGTATTTGCGGGAATCAATTCAATGTCGTCCTACACGGGACGTACTCTTCTCGTGTCCGTCTTTTTTGGTCGCGTACATAATATGTGTTGTCATAACGTCCTGCCCGCGCATCGCTGTACCTCGTTCGTCGTTATTCGCCCGCGTTGTAATGGGTACGTTACACGGTCGTCTGGCTTTCGATTTTAATTAAATACACACACGGCCCAGGTATAACACGCGTGCCACGACGTGCTCTCTCATGCGTGTGCGTAAAACATTGTATTGTTATTATTATAAAAAAAAAAAAATAGTATTTATTACCGCAGTTGTGAGTTTTATGTTCACCGGACGGAAACGAGCGACGCGGCGGACAGACGTTGCCATAGGGACCGCCGTGTGTTTTCTGGCTAAACAATAAAAAAAAAATAACGTCGCCCGACAGTGGTCGAGGAGGGGGTCCCGGCTGGTAGACTCGACAGCTTTCCAACCACACGCACTCGAGGGAGGCCAGTAGACAGAATGCGGCTGTCCGAGTTTAGGTACACCCTGGTCCTGGTCGTCCAGCTGGCGCTGCTCGCCGTCGACTTGCTGTTCAACACGTTTATCCACCGGTACCTGGCCAACACGGGCATTTCGATTTTGCTCTTCGTGTGAGGGTGACGAACGTGCACATAGAAGAGACTAGTTTAAAGCTTTATTATTAATCGGGTGTGATTTCGTGTATTTTATCGCAATATAGGCTCCAAGACATCGGACAGCTGGTCGCCATCGCCGTGTTACTCATCACGTTCTTCCAGACCAACATATTTCAGGTGAAACAATCGAATGATAAAAATAATGTATGATTGACAGGGCTGGGAATGTGATGCCTTAAAAAAAAACCCAACCGCAAATGTTTTTATGCGCTAAAAATTCAAAATTTTACAACAAAAACTTGCCTTTTTTTATTTTAAACAAGTTTTGAACAAAAAAAAAAATTTTTATGAAATTAAATAAAAAGTTTTACATACGGGGCTACACAATTTCAAATCTTCTACGTGGACTTTTAATCTGAAAAAAAAAAAAGAATTATTCTGATTTAATTTTCCGCCGCCAATCATAATCTCGATTTTCACACCGTATACGGATCATCAGTTCGAAAAATTACGTTTAATAATATTCGATTTAGCAAAATTCTTGTTGGCACACGTTATAACTGCCTTTACAAAGTATAAATCATGAAATAAAATTTTTAAAAAAAAACGGCTCTTAGTGTTAAAATTATAAATTATCAAAAAATGCAAGATAAAAAGTTCTTATTTTGATTCAAAAGACAAAAATACATGAAACGTATTACCTATTATGGTTTTGGAAAACAATGCTGAGTGCATCGAAATCTCGGCCCCAATTATTGTGTTACCTACTCGAGGGCGCACGCGGAAATCGTTACAATAGCTTTGTAATTCCTGCAGGCTGGTTTCATTGTGCTGCTGTTCAACGAGTTCAGGTCAACGATCATCACTGGCGTCGGTTATTTTATACTAACCCTGTTCGTGCAGGTGTGGACTCTGACGAACCGTTTCAAGGGCCAGGTGTACTTCTACTGGCCGGACGGACTTTACGTGTTTTTTGTCCTGCACAAGTTCAGTAAGTGTGTTACCTAACCATATAATAAAAACGCCAATTTTGTTTGTTTGATGATAATTTATAATTAGAATCTATATTCTGTGTGCAGTTTTTCGAAAAATTTAAAACCGTCCGATCAGATGATATTTGTTCTCTGAACAAGTTATCTGTAACGTGGGTCCGTCCGAACTGCGTGCCGTGTACAGGTTTAATTATCGTGTACTTATGTGCATGGCCTAAATTTATTTTTTTTTATTTTCTAATTTTTCAAAAAACACAAACGTATATAAGAAACATTTTATGATGTTATGGTTATTACAACTGATTCGTTTTTAGATTGAAATATTTTTTTATTTTTTTTTTTGGTATCCTTTTTATATTAAAAAAACGTAACAAATAGTATTTAAGAAGTAGTTGAAATCATGGATAAATAAAGATAAACTTTATGTATTTTTTATGAATAAATAAAAATTTTAAGTGATTTATGTTTTGTTTTTTTGAAAAATTAGAAAAGTCCGGCAAAAAAGGTCAGTAAGTGGGTACCGCTTTATTGTACAGTAGGTGTCCAGTGGGTCATTGTAATGAAAAATTAAAAAAAGTTAAAAAAAAATTTAAGTCATGTACATAAGATGTGGCATGCAATTCGGACAGACCCCTGTAAGAAGTGGCATGGAATTTGGACGTTCCAATTTATGTTTATTTTTTTGGTATGCAATTCGGATACACCGACTATTTTGTCTTGCGATATTCATTGAACTTTGCAATTTATAAAAGCCAAATGGTACATTTAACATCAGTACTTATCTAGTTTTATAATAAATAAACATTTTTTTAGATAATGTGAACATGAGGCATTTCAAGTTATAACTGGGACCATAGAAAAGATATACAAATATAGTTGTGGTTACCACAGAGTATGATTATAGGTGCCAAGACTATCTTAATTTGTTCGCACATACATATGGTTTACACTTATATAATAATAATATTTATGTGTTTTGGGAGTTGCCAATAATTCATAATTACAAATATAACTTTAAATTCAATTAAAAACAAAAATTATACTAATAATTTAATAACCGGCAGAAAACAGAAATCAAATTAAATAAACATAAAAACATTAATAAGGTTAAAATAATTGTGATATAGAATAAATACTGATATTATGGTAGTCATGCTAGCCCGGAATTACCTATAATATAATTTAAAATGTAGTAAATAATATTTTAAATAAAAATAACAATTATTTAACAATTTGATTACAGCTTCATGTTTGCATTACTACTTGTACAAAAGAACAGCCCTATGTATATCAGATCCTAAATTTTACACCGATGAATGGATTAACCATCGCATAAATCAAGAATCAAATCAGAGAAGTCCTAAGTATTGATGAAATTGAAAGTATGTAGTATGTTATTAAGATAGAAAATTAATAATAAATTATGATACAATATCGATCAAAGATGGCAACTAATCAAAATCACATCAATTTACTTGTATAATAATAATTTTTAATTATAAATTGTATTATTGCTGCCAATATCATAGGTTAAGTTAGGAAACAAGGGGAAAAATATAACATTCAAAATTAACTTTCACAACAAATTTGATGTTTATTAAAATACATACATAAATAAAATAAATAAATAAATAAATAATAATAAATATAGATTTTAAATGTCATAAAATCTTATAAATAAATATAAATAAAAAATGTTGATCTTTTTTTCTTTTAAATAAATATATTCACTATATTTTTAATTTTTAATCTTGATTGGTAAACACAATCAGTACTCGTAATAAATAAATAAAGGTTGTTTAGTTTCTTCATTGTGTTCATAAAATATGGTTGGTAAAATGGTAAAAAGAAATAAGCTTCAAACTGTATAAACCGAATACATAAAATACACATTTTATGGAAATACTATTAAACATACAAGGTCAACTTTACCATTCAAAAATAATTTTTAATAAATTATATTGCCAATATCTTATTAAAATAAAAATAGTCTACCTTATGATTTTTTAAGAGAAAAAGTGCAGATAAATACTATTGTTAAAATAAAATCATAAAAACAAAATTATTCACAAACATTTGTTGTATTTTTGTTAAAATAAAAATCACTTATCAAAGAAAAATGATCTGATGGATAAGTCATAGATGGTACTCTACTTTCACCAATATCTATTTCTTTTGGCATCTCTAGTATGTTACTAACAGTTAATTTATGTTTAGTGTAAAACATGTAATCAATGGTATGCTTAACTTCGCCTTCGTCTCCTCGAATCTTCCAAGAGGTATACAGTGGTTCTGAGCCAGACAACTTATACGCACTATCTAGTGGTAAGTAAGAACAACTGCACATGGTACTGTAAACTGGTTCCGAAGGTTCTGCATTAAAATCACCACAAACTATTGTTGGACGGTCGGCTGCATGAGAAGATATGAACTGTAGTAAATCTTTTCCTTGTTCGTTTCGCAAAGTGGATAGCAAAGCTCCTTTACGAGCTTTTAGATGAGTTGTAGAAACACATAATTCTTTTTGTGTACTTTTATCTTTAAGTACCAATAGCAATGACACCTTAAAAATGTACGATATTAAATATACTTAAATAGTTGTCGTTTTTAAAATTTATACTTTACCTGATTGCTGTGCACTGTCCATACTTGCAATATTTTTTCATGTTTTTCTAGAAGATCAAACTTATCATTTTTGTAAAATATTGCACAACCATCAGGTCCATTATTATCATTTATATACATACATGGCGAATCTGGTTTAGGTAAAAATAGACCGCTATAAGATTGCGTAGCTAGAGCTCTGCTAAAGAAATCAAAATGATCAACTTCCTACACAAAAACAAATAAATAATTAGATTTTCATATATTACATTTTCATATTTAACATTTTTTAATATTACCTGTAAACAAATAATATCGGGATTATGTCTTAGGATTTCTTCAAGCATATGACATCTTCTATGTTTCCATTCTAAAGCTTCTAAAGGACAACTATCAAATCGATCATTATTTTGTCCTAATGCTGAAATAAAATTTGTATAAAAATTACTGTTGATAATTATTATAATGATGGCACAATAACAAAAATGTCAAACTATTAATCATATTAGTTACCTTGTGACAATACGTTCCATTGAAGTACTCTTACAGGATTTCCTTCAACACTATCTGAGTCTACAAAAATAAATTTTTTAATTTAAAAGTAATTATTTGCTTAAAAGGCAATACTATCATAAATTATTCAATCACACATTTTGATAAGAAAAATGGTTTTTTTTTAAGTGTATAAAATTTAATTTCAGCAATATTATAGAGCTATTTAATAGTCTGTTAAATTGTATCAAACTAAGCATTATAAATTATAATGTTATTTTGAATTAAAAATTATGAATTTTATTTAATTGTATGACATTTAACCACTAAAAATTAAAAACTAAAAATAGCTTTAGTTTATAAAAATAATTTTACATAAAATATTACTTTTGTAACTTGTAATACATAATTTTAATGGCCAATACATAATATGATATAGAAATAATAAAAATGAGAAGTATATTATACAAAAATATTTAAAACTAACCATGTGGGATTGATGAAAATGTTCTTTTTATGAGTTGTGAGTTAGGCCATTGATTATTGTGAGTACGACAATATTCAAGTAATTGTTGATAGGTCACATGATTGTCAAAGTTCAAATCTTTGTCTTGAGAATCTTCATTGTCAATTTTCACAGAAGACGTAAAACTTCCCATCCTGTAATAGTTTATTTATAATATATAAATTTAGTGATCACCTATTTAGTTATATTTATTTTTAAGTAAATTTAATAAATTGAGTTTAATAAAAAAAAATGGTTTACAGGTTTATACAATTGTTTCTATGGAATCAATATACCTATACCTACTACAATATTAATAAAAAAAAACTGTGGTAAGGAATTGTTAATGAAAAAAGTGTATTATGTACTTAGAATAAATATATTTATTACTATACATATCCAAACTATAAATAAGAAATATTTCGAAAACAATATCTAATTTTCTGTGGAAGATAAAATAAAAAAAAAAGGCCAAACATAATATTATGAAATCCCTGTGGTTAACTGCAGTTATTGTAGACATACTCAACTAATATTAATTGATGTCTGTCTTCTAATTGTTACTTGCCTGAGGCATAGGCATCTGCAAAGCGCACTCTTACCAAATATATTTTAATACAGTTGCAGCTCTCGTCTTGACAGACGTTTTAGGGCCGTCACCGTTAATGCTAGAGGAATAGAATTTCTTTGGCCCCAGTTTTCGTGGTGCCGCAAGGGCGGTGGTGCGCACAATCGGTCTAATCATCGTGTATGAATTTAAACGTAGAAATTACGAATTGTATTTTCACCTACCTACGATGACTGACCTAGCGACATGCCAATAAAATAAAAAATTAAAATTTACGTCTCGAACCCAAGGTCAGGGGGCCGTAAATACCGAATACGTACAATGTTTCTTGTGTGAATTTCTCTGGGCACCGCAAGTAGTACATAGTCGAACGCAAACGCCAAACAGCCAAATAATCCGCTATACGGTACGACAACAGTTTCCCCCTAGGGGGAAGTGTGCGCGCGCTCGCAGTTTTGAGTGTGTCGAGAATAATGCGAAAATATATAATGCAATAATAATAATAATAATATTGTGTAGTAACGACGATATAAACGTGAACAAATAACCAAGACAAACACCATAGACAAGTCAAGTCAATAACATGAAAAAACCGTCTGCACCAAATATCAATAAAATAAAAACGGGGAAATAACAAGACGACGTTATCACACGCGCAGGCCACGGTGATAACGTCGACATGGGTCGGCGTTGATAATATATATATATATATATATTATCAATTATCCGTGTGGGTCTATGCGCCAACCACGGGACAACCTACGATACTATATATATATATATATATATATAAGGTAGCTATATAGTTTGCACTTTGTATACTATTATATATAAATAAATTATTATACAGGTTATTAACTCCGCCGGGAGGACGCGGCGAACGGTACCGCGGTAATCGTTAACAAATAAATTATTGGCGCGCCCGTTACCGCGACCTATCCCACGCGTCATACAACCGTACGAGAACAGCCGGAACAGTACGCAAACCGCCGTACAGCAGGCTGCTGAGTGTTTGTTGCCAAGTTGACGAACGACAGTTGAACGATAATACTATAATAGAATCAGCCATTATTGCAATTATTTATCAAACCATATAGGTACACATTTAATCTTTTAAATCGTCGACGCTTTTTTTTACATATTATTATCATATTTTAGACGTTAATTCACATAAATTCGTGAATAAATTATTATTGCAAAATCAAGAAGAGATTATAGATTAGTCCAAATTTTATACCTGTAGACTATATTTGAAATTTGAATGTATAATATTTCAATATGAAAGTATATTTTACGTAAATTCTATTAAAAATTATTTTTTCACAACATGCATGATACATTGCCAGATCGCCTCAATAGCCGTACCTATATATACATAATACTGAATTTATTTCATTAGGTAAGTTTGTTTTACAAAATTTCACGAATTTTAGTGTATAACTTAAGTAGGGTTTATCTTTGTATGTATATAATACCTATAGGTACTACGCGTATAGAGTTATGCCACACTGACATTGTAATATAAAATTCGTTTCGAGTGTTATTATTAAGTAATTTATAATTATTAAGCGTGTAACGAGTAACGACTTATTTGTGACATTATTTTAATTAATAATTCAAATAATATTACTTTCTCCGTTTTTTTATATCTAAGAACAAATAATATTTGATTAGCTTTAATGTTTTTTCAACATACTATGACGATAATTTATCAACAATGTGCCCAACCCCAAATTTAGGGGGAGCACGGTCTGCGGGGACTCATTGGTTTTAGCGGAACATCTCTTTCTACAAAAAATATTTTTTAATGAACATACCATTTATAAGAAATTTTGAATAATAAAATAAAAAAAAATGTTCATGTTACGAAAATGTATAGTAAATTTATATTTAATAGTAATATGATGAAGGTTGTAATTATTAATTTATTACAGCGAAAATGGGAGTTATGAAAAATAGAAGTTCAATGTATTATGTAGTCAGTGCGGCCGTGGCAACTAACATTGGTGCCCCTGTTTGACATACATATTTAAATCTCAAAAATCGCTCACTGTGCTTTGGTGTTTCTAAAATTCGTAGCACTTTCCCCCTTCCCCCCCACCTCAGCACAACCCTGTATGTAGTTGTAGTAAGTAGGTACGATCCACGATGCGTTACCGTTTTACCATGTATTTATATTTTATTGACATATTTAATTATTAACTATATTGAAGTTACATGTTATTAAACCTATCCGCATGAAATAATTAATAACAATAATGTATATAATAGCATCTAAAACGCTTGAAATAGATTTTGTTACTTCGGTGGTTGTGGTGACTATAATATAGTATATTTGTTTAAATAATTTATAATTGTGTAAGATATTAGATACATTAATATACATTTTTTTTTAGTCTTCTTAATTATTTAATTTTAAATGGAATAAATTTATATATCTAAAACTAAAAATTTCCCTTATTAAAAATGTTTGAAATAGAGTGTGCCTGGTGTCGGTGACCAAATGAACCTTTAATCCGAATGTATCTGTTATATACTTATGGTTAAAAACACTGTATTCGGTTATTATTTTACAAAGGTATTTGAAAATGTAAACAAAGCTATCTATATAAAGGTTAAAAAATATGATCATTTTTTATTGAGGACGAAGCTACTTATTCGTTTGTGTGCTATATTAAAATATAATATGTTAATATGTGATACGAAAAAATACAAAAAATATGCCCTGATTATCTATGTATTGAGTGCACAATATGTCAACGTTTTTTTTTTTTTTGTTTTATAATTCTATGATTTCATAGCCTTGATTATAACAAATCGCATAATATAATTCTTCACCTAGTCACCGAAAAAAGTCTCTTCTTGTCGAGTGCGCTCATCTGAAAGGTGTCGGAATATTTTGTCGATTCCGCGGCCGGACGGTGATCCATATCCACAGTTGCAGTGTTTTCAGACATGGCGCAATAATATTTTTAAACGGAGAACGTGTCGACGGCGTGTGTGTGAAAGCAGTTGCGTAGAGTAATGACGAAAAACAAAAACGAGTATTTTGCTTTTTTAAAAATCCCGATTAGGACGCGCGCCCGAACCGTCCGGTTGCCAGTATATTATACGAAAACTGTAAACGCCGCAGAAGACTCGCGTTCACCTCCTGCGCCGTCTCCTTATATTTTATACAAGCGCCGCGGATTCGCCACAGTTATGCAAATACTCGGTTTTTTACTATTCATTTTTTTTCTCGTCCATTCTAGTCGCGTGATGTTTTTTGTTCGTGTTTTCTCTTCTCTCGCACGCGCACACACAAGTCACAATGCACGTGTATCTGTATCATACATTGTATATACGCGTTTACAAAATTATATTATCATTTATCGTAGTACACGCACACTGCAATATCGCGCGTTGACTTGAACTTATTTACGTCACGCGGTCTGAACCTAAATATGTATGTCATACAGGTATATAACGCAGGATTATTCTCGTCGCGTGTTATAATAATAATAAGACGTGTTAAATAATAATATAACAAGCAGCGTGTACGCGTGTGAGAACAGTACCGCACAAGTATACGCAGCTTCCTCGTCACCGTATCGAAAACGTCAATCTCCTCTCAGTCCGCAGACAAATGACTTTACAATGGGGTTATTTCTCATTATAACAATATTACACAGTCGCTCGTGCGGCGGATTACGCACCCCTGCCGCCGTCGGTGAGTAGGTTCATAATATTGTCATTGTGCTTGAGTCCCGTGGCGACCGTGTCGTTATCGGATTTCCGCCTACGCCGCGCCACGTACCTATGGTACCATATCGTACATACTTTTCGCCACCGCGTGACATTTAAATATTATTATGTAAATTTATAATATTAATATATTTACGTCATGCAGTATATACAATACACGTGTACTGCAACAATGAACTATACGAAAAAATTATAATATAATAATAGATTTGTTATCTATTATTATATTATAATATATTATTTAGTAGGTACCTGATAACTCATTGGCACACTTATTGTGTGAGGAGCAAGGAGCTTAGCTCCTCAAACGCACTCCGAAATTATAATTGTTTTTATAGTTTAAATGGTTTGTTGGTATTTTTTTTTTTTTTTTGTATAAAATGTGTAGTTTATTATGTGTTGTGTGAATACATTTTAAATACATATAGCAGGGTATAGCCACAAACATTATCATTGTTAGAATAGGTTTAGTATATATTAAATTATTTTATAGAAATAAAATTACTATACAGTACTACTCTTAATTATTTACTGAAATTTTTTTTCTTTATTCTGTGTTTGTATTTTATTTTAGCTCATTGATTACTTTTATGAAAATGTAGTGTAAATAGTGGAATAAGTTTAAGTCTCTCGTGGTTTTGCTTGCATTCAATTTTTATGGAAACTATAGCCTATGTCCTTCCTCCGCAGAATTTTAACAAAGTTATACCAGTGTAATAAGACTAGTAAAAATCGCAACAAATTGGGCGTTTGTAAATACAATACTATTTAAGGTGATTCACCAAGCATGATCATTGCTCAACCCCCTCCCCCTTTTATCGTTAAATAATTAATTTAATCATATTCTGATTTTTCGAATTTTGAGTATAATAGTACGTCTTAAAGACCATATTTTTAAATACTTATAACACTATACAAATACTAATTATTACAAATCTAAGTATATGAATATAATGCATAGTAAGCAACAAGTTTACCTATTTAAACATTTAAGTAAAAAATAAGAATTTAAATCAATATATTATTAACGGATAAAACAGCGGTGAATATACTTAATATTTGGTTCAGGCAACGCTGGGCGGAATAGCTAATTATGCTAGTTAAATATTAAATAGCATAATTCCTAACTTCATACTAAAGATATAAATTTTTAAATCAATAATTCATTTTTATTTTAATATCATGCGTTGTGTTCCTGTAAACGTATACAGTTCATATATATATATTTAAATAATTAATTAACTATTAACATACACAACTTTATAATAGTTGGGTATAATAATACCAATAACTACAACCTCCTAGCTTACAATTTAGAGAGGACTAAATATTTAATACTATTGCTAATAATTAATATTATACTATATTTACGTTAGCTATAAGCACTATTAGTCATTACTCACTACAGTCCGATAAAATATATATATAATAATATATTACTATAATTAAAACTGGTACCTATTTTTTACTATAATAATTCAAAATAATTGTGTAGATTTTCTTCCACAATTTCAATGTTAACTTCTCTTTGAAGATTATGTATAAAATAATAAATATAAACCTTGATTTTCATGAAATTTACAAATATTGACTAGTTTTATTTTTAGCATTAACGCCAAATTTAACACGATAAACTGATTCTGACAACTCAGTATCAAGGCAAAACATTTTACTATTTTAGTATTATGTCTTAAATTTTTCGAATTTTTTGTCTTATAATATATATATATATATATTATAATTATATCAAGGTCTATTGTTTTTGTTTCCTATAAAATGTAACACAATAACTATGTATAAGACATCTTCAGAATAAACGATAATATTATACTAGTATTAAGAACTAATATATAGCCCTCTACCCGTTGGTCTTAGTACCTACCTAACCTATTTACGAATAATAAGAAGTAACTATAAGTTATAACAATTAACAATTATACTTATTCATTTTCATTTTCAGTTTTATAAATTAATAAAGTTCAATTAAAAACAAATTTTTGAATCAAGTATTTTATAAATTATAAGTTTTAATATAAATTAACTTATAACTAGAGTATCTATTGGTTTTAAATTTGTATTAAATATATGAACAAATGAATAAATAATCCCCACATAAACTGTAAACGCATTGGTACACATTAAAAAGTATTCTAATATTGTGCAATATATTTAATAACTGCACATGAAATTAAAAATTTACTTAGATACCTACCTATTATAGTTTAATCTAATTATCACATTTACTTTTTTCTACCATTGTCCATAAACGCATGCTTATCCAACAAATACCAACTAAATTAAACTAATTGTAATGTATTAATGTGACGTTTAATAATAACAAACTTACTTAATATTTATAGTTTATAAATATAACTCGTAAAATTATTTAAATAATATAGTTTAACACTTGTTAAAAATAATATCAACTATTTTATCACCAACAGGTAGTATACTAGTACTTAAATAAACTGGATACAACATTTTATCAACGATGCTAACAAAATTACTGATTCTTGACTTTTATTGGACTTTTGGTACTGATCTATAATTACGACTATGTGCCAACTGCCTACAAGACAATTATCACGAGGGTCAAAGTATTTGTGTAAGGTTTCAACAAAATTAATTATTTTATTTTCTATAAAACATATAGTAGAAATGTAGTGCAACTATTCAAACATAAATCCTTATTGCAATTTATGTTATGTTTTAGTATTCTATACTGATTTTCATTGTTTAATACTAGTGTTTAAAAATATTTAGATATATATTTTAGTAATAAAATCTTTAAAAATAAATTTTCAATTATATAATAAATTACTCTTTGAAGTCATTGCACTTTTAACTGAGTCCAACTAAAAATTCTTATTGATAAAACAATATCATTACATTTTATAACAATATATTTAATGATTTAAATTAAACTAAAATATTTATTATTTTTAAATGAATGTTCTTATTTTTTAATAATATTATTGAAATGTATCAATGTTTTAACGATTTATTTAAAAATTAAAGTTTAATGATAATAATACACGAGAAATTAGATTTTAGAAAAGTATAAGGAAATTCATCTTTATTGACCTTGAAATAAAATACTTTGAATGTCGAAGATTTGTAAAAAATGATCCCATTGTGTAAAATATGTAGAATTATAGTTAATAAATAATCATTAATTACATATCACTATATGTAATATATAGGTATACAGGTATTTTAAATGTTTAGAAATTTATACCTATTACGATGACACTACACATTTTTGATTTTTAAATTGTATGATCAATTTTACTACAGTCTATATAGAATAATAATTATTATAAGTTGCATATAATATGAACTTAAAAACAAAAATAAAAAATACGAAGAAATATTATGCATGTAGTTTATATGTAAATTGATTTATTCAAAGTTATTAAATATCCGATAAAATGTTACAAATATTTTTTCTCTTAAAATGTAACTCATTATTAAGTTAAGTACAATTCGTCACAAATATATTATTACAATAAAATAAATTTATAGTTACTAAGTTGTTTTACCCTCTAGTATAATTTACATAAAAATAAAAATATGCAATATGCTCCACGACAAAAGTCTTCTTTATACTAACCTAATCTTTAATTTTACATACTAAATTACCAAAATACCAAAATACCAAAAAATTACATGCCGTTTACAGTGGTTAAATTTAAAACAATATCATTAGATATTTAGATATTTATATTATTAAAACATATAGACACTACAATATTGTTTTAAATAGTTTATTATCGTATAGTATATCTATACTTACTATAGTAAAAATATCTTTATGATTTTCACCATAAATGTATTATATTATTTATGTATGAATCATAAATTAAAATTTATACTTAAAATGGAATGTGATAAAAATACTATTCATTATTTAGATAACAATTAATCTTATTTAAAAAAAAAATCAACTGTATGGAAAATAATTATGATACATATTTTTTAAACTTACCTAACCAAGTACAAAAGTAATTCCCTGGGTGGTTCATATGGTTGGCCTGGTCTTAGTCCAAGTTCAACACTTCTTGCTTGTAAGCGTCTTCTTGCAGCTGGCGATGTCATTAAGCTAACACTGGCAAGAGTTTCGGCCAACTCTAGTGACCTTTTAATTGCGGATAAGTCATACCGACACGGCTTTTCCATTTTGTCCTTATTTACGATAAATAAAAAAGGATATTTTTCAAAAATACAATTTTAAAAAGCAAATATTAATTTAATATAATCATTATTTTACTCACAAAGTGTATATAACAGTGACGAACAAAAGCAATTATGAACCGGCGGGTCCGGTAGTGAGAATAACAACTGTGCGGTTTTCGGACGCGAGTAAACACTATACTTGATAGATAGTTATTTTCAGTGATAAACAATAATCATCTAGAAATTATAATTAAAAGGTAAAAAAAAATAGCATTCAATTACCGTGGGAAATCGTAAATTGCAAAATAGTTGGTTGGTCAAAAAAAAAAAAAAAAATAATAAAACAATACAATTTTACTTGTATTACTTATACAACGCGGCTATTTTTCTATCAGTCAGGAAGTCGTACACACGATAACTGTTGAACGACGGTGTCTCGGCGAAGAGACTTCAATGCCGAGGTCACTACCTGTGGCCGGCCTTCCAATACACAGCTCGCTAGTACTTTGTGTAACATTCACCGGTGTCACGTGACCGATAGTTTTCACTGATATAATTTCCTTTTTTTTACCCACTTGAGCACCTGTACATGAAAAAAACCCATTAGACTAAGTAATTTAAACTCTTGGCAATCATTGAGTAAATTGGATCGGATCCGAAAAGCATCATGTTATACGGAAAACTTTACGATTATATTACTCCAATTACCCGTTTGAAATTTCCGATTATGATTCCTAGAATAAAATTCTAATTGTTTAAAATATATTGTTTATTATTCCACTATAACACGTGGATGGAATTAAAGTTTTTTATATATTGAGTAAATAAGTTCGAAAGGATCAATATCTTAAGTTTATGTTATACACTTATACAACAATATAAATAATTAAATTGAAAAAAAATAGTTTTACATAACTACATATTACTGCTTATCTGCAGTTATTAAATTCTTATAAATGTTGCCCTACAATACATTTGTATAGGTAATTAAAAAAAAATCTTCAAATTATTGACGTATAAAATTAATTGTCTTATTTTTACAGTCTTAATATACTATGTATAGAAATGCTTAAAATGTTATTTTCTTAATCTAAATAATACTTATAAACAATAATTAATAATACATAATTGTAATAAGTATATGATTTAAAATACTATTAAAACTAGATGGAAAATCAAACGATTATAACCCATATGCACTTACCTATTTATACTATATAATAATTTAGAAGGTGTCTAGACTATAATATTATGCAATTAATGTTATAAATTAAAATGGATTACCATTACAATTTACAGATAGAATAGAATAGTTTTTTGTTTTATTAAAATAGAAAATTTACAATGTATTAAATAAGCAAATATGACGTTATCTGTACTATGTGTTAAATAAGCAAATATGATGGATAATATTAAGAATAATTTACAAGATAATATTAGTAAGGGGAGTAAAGCTGTCCAGTGATAGAACCCTTAATAGTCGAATAGTTCATCAGCATAATTAGAATCAATAAACAATACTGCTCAATATTTTAAATTGGAAAATGTTATGAAAAAAATTACAGTATTATTTATATTTATTTGACAATAAGTTAGGTTATATATTTTTCTTTGACGATTCAATAAATTAAAACTAAATAATAAGAATTATAAAGAACAATATATACGAAGAGTATGATCCACAGGTTTTAATGGCCTAATCATAAGAAAATCATAAGAAAAAGTAATATATGTGTTAGTCATTAGAGAATATTAACGTTGAACAAAAATTGGAAACCAGATTATCCCTACAAAAAACAAAAACCGTACGCTTTTGTTGGAAAATTCAATAAAAATGTTTTAAAATGTTTAAAAATTATATTTCATTATTTATTCATATTTGTATCGTATATTAGTTATATTAAGACGTTGCACAAAAACAAGTATACGTACTGTAGCTATATGGAAATTAGGTCACCATATACTGAATAAGAATGACTGAACATAAGTAAATTATTTAAAGTTTAAATTTTAAAATATAATTTGTATTTGAAATGATTAATTATATAAATAATATCATTTTGTTTATACTTACTGTTTATATACATGTAAATGAAATCAAAAATATAACAATTTATTAATTCACTAATTATATAAATGTTTAGTCTTTTAGAAGATAAATAATATGATAGCTAACAATTAACTATAAAATCTAATGTTTTATTACATTATGAATATTATAATTATTAATTTATATAAGTCTACTAAAGTAGAAATTTAAAGATTCCTATTTGACTGAAATAAATATTTTTCTGTGCTCAATTTTATCCGATTTAAGTATAAGAGCTTGTAATTTTGTATACAAACATAAGACAGTACTCTTGTTAGTATAAACCCAAAAAATGTAAACTCAAAGATAAATATTAAAAAAAAAAAAAATCTTTATGCTTATAAGTCATATAGAGGTAATTTAACCTCGTATAATAATCCGTTATCTATTATTATGCCTATAAAGACAATTCACATATATGTACACTTACCCAATAAAAATTAATTTATGACAGACATTGGTTTCATGGTACGATCTTGATTAAAGTGATTGTCTCATGGTCGGTTAGTGCATACAAGTCATTATACTTAAAATATTATGATCATTATTAAGATATATACCTCCAATAAGGAACAAAAGAAATTGTAAAAGAAAGATTATATAGATATACCTACTCAAAAATCGAATGTGCTTAATAGACATGACGTATTTGAATAAATCATAAATATTCAAAAGTAGAGCACAATATCTGTAGGCGCACAACTGTCTTCTTATAACAACAACAAAATAATAATAATATTTGATTATATCCTGTAAAGTGTAGACTGAATGTAGAACATTCAAGAAACATTAAAACTGATCATGAAATATTAATATCATATTTTAGATTTTGATTGAAGCATTTTATTTTATAACAATATGATTGTTTAACTATTAATATTATTCAATTTTTTAGAAATCAAGGTTTTGGCTAGTAACTAATAATTATAATTAGCTCCAAAGACAAAATGTTCATTATATTATAATATTGAATTATTTTAAATTGAACTCATATATTTTCGGGATTATCAAAAAACTGCAAATTAAAAACTATAACGTTGCTCTGAATTATTTTTTTTAGCGCAATTGGTCTCAAATAAAAAATAATAATTTATTGCTGAATACTGGTTATATTTTTTTGAACTGTAATATACTTTTTCTTAAAAATTATTGTTTCAAACATGTAAACAATAACTCTAAATTAAGAAAAAAATTGAACAAGTAATTATTATCATATTATTGAAAATTAGCATGCAGTCATAGGTACATGTTTATTATGCGAAGTGCAGACTGTCATGATCGTAAAATTGTAGTAAGTAAAATACTTATATAAGCTGTTAATTGTGTTTTAAAAAAATTAAAAATATACTTCATAATTTTTTCTACCTAAACGATTGGTTTTTTCATGTCGTCATCGTTACAATTAATTATGCATACCTATTTACAATTTATATATAATATAATTATATAACCAAAAGTTGTGTTGAAAAAAACATGTTTCACTTCTTGTCTTGCAATTCTGCAAGATACATCGATGTTTAACGATTATAAATATTTTCTTAGAATTTAGTTTTATAATAATATACCTACATATAAGTACATACTTTAGATGCTTTGAACTATTGTGTCAGCTTCTTTTTCGTCGAATCAACTAATTGAGGGCAGAATGAATATGTTGCCTCTGTATAAATTTTATAAAAAACGAATTTAAATTTATTTTAATACACATACAATGTTAATAATTATTTGATGATAAATAGTTTTACCTATTTCACTTAAAGAATGAATTTTTATCGATATATAGGTACAGACCTGGTATATATATATATATACTAATATATACATATACGCTTTATAACAAAGAGAAGAAAAATGTTTTTAAATTTTTAAAAATCACAGTAATCGGGAAGTTTAAACCAAATTATTATTAACTATAAAACTGTAAGTGTATTTTGTTTTTTTAATGAATTTGATTTTAAAATAACCAATTTAACATAAAACATTATATAACTCAATAACTGTGTCTACGTGAATATAATAATGAAATGTCGGAATTTTATTCCATCATTGGTTATTATCATTACCACTTAATATTTATAGATAAAAAATCGTTCTGACGTCTTTGACATAAGTTTAATTAAAATTAGTATTAAATTGCAGTTATATTAAATAATTATTTTATTAATTGTACACATGTGTAATAACTGTGTATTCACGTACTTTTTCTATATATCAAATGAGTAATTAATGGCCGACAGCAGTTTACCGGTTTTCTTATCAAACACAGATATTCAATGGTCAACGTTTGTTACGGATAGCCGACGGCAATACGCCAGATTATTCCAACTTAAAAGTGCAATTAATGAAGTTGATTGTTTGCCCAACATAGAAAACTGCATTGGTACGTTACTGCGGCTATAATGACAAAAGAAAAAGGAAAAATTTAAATCAGGTTCTTAGAATTTTAACAACAGAGTACATCTATCCCATTACAGTATTATTGGTATTATATTACTACTATAAAATTAATTACTAGTTAATAATATATAATATATTATTAGGATGCAGCATCGCATCATTTGTTTTCTCTTTCTACAGGCTCATGCGATATGGCATAGCAAATTTTCGTTTAGCAGAACCTGCAATCTTGTGTTATTAGCTTCAATAATATTAGTGAATTCACCTGTCATCAATCAAACTTAGTTATAAGAGCATTATCTGTGTTTGTACGTTGACTTTTTTACGACGTTTCAATTTTTATGCAAGTAATAGTAATATTACAGTTTAACAATAACACTCATATGTCGCAAACATTTGATAAATATCGTTAAAAATTCAACGTAGAAACACAAATTACGTTCTTAACTCTAAATCTTATATTATAATACACCAATTACAAGCTAAGCTGAAAACACAAAATTGATTTTGCTGAACGAAAATTTGCTCACGATGGATTAGAAGGAGAAAATCAACTATGTCAAGTTTGACACCCTCTTTAACAGTGATCTAGAAAAAATAATGTACAATTATAATAATTATAATTAGATTAAGTTAATTAATGTGTATTAGTCGTGTTTCGAATAACTACATAGAATTCTATAGTATACTTATAATGCAGCTGTTGCGGTAAATACTAACAATTAAAAACAGGATTTATACGATCACCAGTGACGGGCACATTATGTGCGTGCATGTTACTTATGAAGACGATTCATAATATATTATTAAATTTGTTATGTACACTTGTATACAGTCTACAGTTTAGTATACAGTAAATGTAATAACAATAACACAATGTCTTCTGTATATCGTATATGTATTTAGTAAACACACTAAACGACATAAAACGTGGTAACTGTGTTAGATAATAAATAATAATATACGTAATTGTAATTTTTTTTTTATACACCCAGTACGCTCTATATATGTATAACTGCAGTTATTATGGCGAAATATAATCCCAGAAAAATGTAAACAATACGAAATTCATTGTGTATGCGATTTCACACTGCACTATATATGCGTACACGCGATAATATATGTAAACGAACACGTTTATTGCACTTGAAACACTAGAATTATATATTTATTATTAAAAATAGCAGCTATATATAATATTATGTGCACATGTGTTGGACGACAACTACGACGAAGGCGATGACGTATGGACGGATGACCGAATGTATCTGGACGAACGTACATAATATTATAATATCATAACGTTTCTTTGGCGGACAAAAGAAAATTATTATTTGTTCGAATAAAAAAATAACAACACATATTATGGAGTAGGCGTCAGCTCATCTATATACATAATTCATTATATACATATATATAATAAATGCATAAATATATAGTAAAATAAACTCGTTAACACGCGTTCGCTAATATATATATATATTGTTGTTTGCAGTCCGGACTTCGTAACACGTATATGATATTATATATAAGTAAATTATGTGTGTGCGTACGAGAGTTGTTTTGAAAAAACACCAAATGTACGTTTTTAGGCAACGTGTTTTTTTACAACCAGAGGTCTAGTTTTTTCTTTTTAAAACTATCATAAATATTGCGTTGAGTCACACATTATAGTTAGGTATTATCATTTATATTATGTCAGACCCTGTTCTCCAATCACTGCAGTAATGCTTAGTGATATTTCCGCTAATTAGTAATTCACTAATCACGTGATTACATTTTACATCTATTTCAAATAGTTGCACAAAAATATTTTAATTCTCGAAAAATCGTTAAGTAGAGAATAATAATTATTGTGTAATTAGATATTATAATAAGTAGAATTTGAAAACTTTTGCGGATAGTAAACTGAATTGACGACTCGTTATTTGCAGCAATTATGAAGCAGGTACCTAATTAAAAAATTGTTTATTTTGTATAATATTATTTATGTACAATACCCGAGCAATGATTCTTTTAAAGGTAAACACTTGTTTTTGGAAATATTTTTTTACATATATATGAGCCAATTAAAGTTCTCAAAAATGTTGGTCCACTATACTCTGCTCATTAACACTTTAAATAGGTACTATAAAGTTATAACTAATAACTACTCATTCGAAATTCAATTTTTATCTTTATAACATTGTATTGAAATTCATAGAAAAGTATTCAGATTAGGCTGATGAAATTAAAAAACTTAAAATGAAGGTTTATCTTTACAATAATCACCTTGTATATTATATAGAATATTTACTTTAATACCTATTTAATAAACTTAAGTATATTATGTAGGTATCTACTCGTATTCAAAAATTGACGAGAGTTAGGTATTAATTTCGTAAGATGTCAACTTGAAGTGAAAAGTATAAACTCTTATTTAATATTCAATTAGCAGAAAACAATTATAACCAAAATGATAATTATTATTATTTATTATAGTACTTACAAAGTTACAAATGAGAATTTTTAATAATTTTATTTTATGTGGTTATTAGTTAACAGGTTAGCTGCAATAAATACGTCAGACAATCAATTAACTATTTGTATATTATATAAACCTGAGATTTTATAGATCCTGAGGTCATTTAATTATTTTATAGACTGTAGGTACTCACTTCTCACTTAGCGTATTATGCTTTTAAAATATGAATTGAAACCAGCTCGTTAAGTTTGATTCAACCCTGATGTCTAGGCCGTCAAATTTATAATTGCAACTATACGCTAAAATATAAAACCCGTACTAATTAAAACCTGTTACTTTATTATATATGCGTTGCAATGAAGAATTAATTTTCTAAAATGAACTGTTAAAATCGCACTTAAATGACATATTTAAGCATTTTTAAAACCACAAAGAAAATTTTGGCAAGGTCGTCCTCAATTGCCATTAGTCATTACTTCAAAGTATCGATGATAATTATGTCACATTCACATAAGAATAATACCTAACATTTAAATAACATAGTGACGCATATGTACGCAATACACGAATACAGTTTATAAATATTAAACGGTAATATAACAGTGTATAATATGAATTAAAAAAATTTAAACTACATTTACATTAGAACATAATTTAAATGTTAAATTACAACAAAAAATAAAAATGTGTTCACTGATTTGTGTAACACATTAAATTTATATTTAATTAAAACTAAAAAATATATTTTTGAATTAGATACATTAATTAAGTAATGTTTTAGTTGTTATTGGTTAATCGTTAGTAAAGAAAAAAGATGTGAAAGTTGAATCATCTATATGAATATAGATTTCAATATTAGAGTTTTGTTTGTTTGTTTACTGTGTTAAATTTAAAGAAAATTATAATAACTTGAAAAACACGATAGTTTTTGAAAAATCAAATAATGACCTAATGTCTCTAACCTTCAAAGTATGTAACTGACAATTACTGTAGGTAAATTAGTAACTAAAGCGAACTGCATACTGCAGATGCCTTGAAAGGAGTAGGTCAAAGAAATTACAATATTGATTTTACATTAAATGTCAATACTTAATCTATTTTTTAATTTGGATATAGTAGAATTGAAATATGTTCAGTCATATAAAATATAGATATATGAATATTATAATTAAGTAGTTTAAATAAGAATATTAATTGTGTCAGATATATAAATCGTATTACAGTAAAACAAAAGTTATTACAATTATTAAATCCAAGACAGTATAGTAAATCGGAATATAATAAAGTTTTTGTAGAATATACCTACAATTAATATAAAAAAAAAATAACCTTCTGTAAGTTTCTACTGTTTAGTATATAGATATCCTTATCTACTGTAGCAGTCAGCAAGCACATTCGTTCATTTAATTCCTATAGTCTTAGTAAGTATATTTAAAATAATACTTTTTGAATTAAATTCACAATAACATATAATTAAAACTTTTGTTTATGCATAATGTATAATATGGTATATCTACTAAATAACCTTCATGGTGAATCCGAACATTGGGCGGGCAAAAATATCCAAGGATGATAGTGAGAGATTTCATTGTCTGATATGATGGGATCCGTCATTATTCATTATATCTAGTTCAGATATCATAACGATGTCAGTATATATAACACAATTAATATTTATTAGCACTTATACATAGGAAATTACATATTTTTATTTTTCTTTAAACATTCAATCTATACATAATACATTTATAATGTATGTACTAAACAGAAATGTCTAGACGACACAAATTTTTAACGAAAAAATTAGATATTTAAATTTTGCATTTATTTAATATAAATAAATTAATTTAAATAAAACGTGTTTTAAAATATCCAAAGAACACATTTAATGTCATAGTATAGATATCATTAAACTTGATACTGGTAATTTTAGTTTACTGTACTATGTAGCCAGATAGCCTATAGGTACTTTCGAAGAACGATTTATTTATTCAGATAAATTGAGGATGTATAATTTTTAGTATACCAATTACCAATTGATAGTTTTGTATGTAGATAGGTGTTTTAAATAATAACATGGGCATTTAAAACACAATAAAAACATTTAATAAAGATCCCATTCACGTGTCCTATGTCCTGCTCATATTATTTATTTATGTGAACAATATATTATGTTATAACTTATAATATTATGTTATACCTACTGTTATAAATATAATGAGGATTACATTTGTAGGTCGAATATTGCATTGACACTTTGGAAACAAATTTACAACAATTATTATAACAACGACGACGCAGAGATCAAAAAAAAAATTACATTGTATCAAAAATATATAAAGCGAGCATATAAAATTATCATTATCATTAACTTTCGATGAGTTTGTAGCAATGATAGGTTGTGTCGTAGTAATGTTCTTACAAAAAACAATGATTTCCGATTAATAAGCTGATATTGCGAATAGGTATTATAGGTAATGACCAATAATCAGTAAATAGTTATGAGTTGCCAGTTGGTGCGTATACTTAATAGTCATTGTGTCTAAGAATGTATACACAAACATTTAAACGAAAGTCAAACTCTCAGACACATAATAAATACACTTTTTGTAGTTGAACAATAAATTATATGTTCACTATATGTTTCTGTTATTTGTTTTTACCATTTAAGATTCTACCATTTTTAAAATAAAATCTGTAAATATATTGCTAAAAAGATCAGAAATATTTGACCTAGGTACTGCAATATGTACGATATTTTTATTTTATATTATAAGCTTTCAACAATTTGTTCAGTTTATTTTCAAATAAAACGCATACAAATTAGAGTGCGGCGCGGTCGTACGCTCAACTGCGGAAACGCTCTGAGTGTACGTACCGGCCGGAGTTGCTAGTTCCCGGATGGGTGACCACCCGGGTTTTTAGCAACAAATCCTTGCCACACATACAAAAAACGTGTTCCAACTCAACCTTTCCTCAACCCACAATAAAAACCTACTATAAAAATCTACAAACCCAGGCTAATGACCTCAGTAGTTGAAACCTTAACTCTAATAAAAAAAAAAATAAATAAATAAATAAAACGCATACCTAACCTATATTTTCAAAAATATACAATTATTATATATGAATATAATCTCATAAATTATATTTAAAAATAATATAATAAAGTGTATTCTAGATTTTATTGAACACATTTAATGTGCTTTTGTGCATGTTTTGAACTCTTCTTAACTTTTGTTTCGACTTGTACGCTGCAAAAAGACATAATGATGTATAACACACTTAACATATAAATTTACACAGGGATGACTATACAATAAAGTTAGGCTGAAGAACGAAGATTATCTTATCTTTAACTGCAAACAAGGTATATCTAGTAAATAGTATATCATATCATATCGTGTCTTTAACCGTGGGCAGAAAAAATCTTTACATTCGCAGACCTATTTTAAATAGTCTCGCTCTCTACTTCCTGAATAAATGATAATATTATTCTATAGCATAATTATTTTTTAAACAGCTATTCACTTGTTTTATAATAAAATATGAAGTACATGTTTTGACTTCTATCCAGTTCTTAAAAAAATCTCATAAAGATATTATATGTATAAAATACGCTTTAATTATATATATTTTTACGACTGAAATGATTTACTGGCGCAATATTATTATTTATCGTTTGATATAACTATACGAAAAATAGTATAATGTGAATTATGATTGCCGATTTGTTTGAAAACTTTATAACTATTCCCACTTATGAAAAATCTATAGAGTAAACTGCAATAAACTGCGAAGCATTTGTGCCAATTCGAAGGTCGAGCAACAATACGTTCGTCATAAAATGATTAATACCTACAAACATGAAACAGTATTGATCGAAAACGAAAAAACGAAATTAATGGTATGCCTTGTTAGTTGTTATCGTTAAAAAATGAGCCCTGATCCAATGATTTACGAACAGATATATAATATGATATATTATCTAGCCCGTGCAAAAATAAAATTACTTCCTAGTTGGGTATATGTATTATTATATAAGCTTCGAAAATATAATATAAACCCGGGTATATAATAGTGTTTTAATTGCGCTACCTACGTAAGTATAAAAAATCGCGTGTAAATAAAATAGAAAACGGCTTCGACAAGAAAATAAATTATAGTGTGCCTATGTGTACGTACTATGTGTAATAGGTATCTAGTAGACTAAATAATATATGTAATAATAACGTGTACCTACACTCATTTTATAACGGTTTATTTGATTTTTAGTTTTACTTCTATAAGCCTGCGTGACGTATGTTACCCGAGAAACCGCGGGGAAAACACGGAAAAGTCCGCCGCCGTGTAGAGCACTGTCAGCCGTTTAGTTCGCGAATCGTCTCGGATGTTAACACACACACACACACACTTGCCGTAACATCATCATTTTTTAACGATAAAGTAACTCGCTGAAGTCGGCGGTAAGCACGCGTTCCATATATGGGATACTCCCCGCGAGTTAAAGCCGTACGTCCCTGTCTCATCATGTCATTTTAACTATATCTTATCTGACGTTTTTTTTTTTTTTCATTATTTATTTATATTGTTTTATTGTTATCATCATCATCATCATCATCATCGTCGCCGCGCACAAAAACCGACGTGATTTTCTCGAAAACGCAACCTTGATGAGCGACGCGATAGGATCATGTAAATTCGTGAACTTTGGCGCGCGCACTCGTTCGCACACGCTCCCAAGGCCGCCGTCACGCGTAAACTTGACAGCACGCGAGTGTATTTCCTTTCTACATGATATACTCGTGTGTATTGTATGTGCCTATATAACAAT
Source organism: Pentalonia nigronervosa (assembly GCA_014851325.1). Lineage (NCBI taxonomy): Eukaryota > Metazoa > Arthropoda > Insecta > Hemiptera > Aphididae > Pentalonia > Pentalonia nigronervosa. Next base: position 123,871 of record JACXSJ010000858.1, on the reverse strand, counting down.
AATAATAATAATAATAAAAATAATATCGTAAGCGACCCTATTGTTCCAATAACCTTTTTTGTACGATAGGGCGGCGGAGACGCGTATGACGTAATAATAAAAATTATTTTATTGTTATTATACCGATATATATATATATATAAAATATAAAAACTAGTTTTTGCAGCTTAAAAAAAAAACGTGGCGGCGACTACCTTGAGGATGATAATATTATTAAAATGTCTTATATAGGTATTATGACTGTATGCGACGCGGACAAATAACAAACGTGATGTCATGTTAGACGTGCAATTTTATTATCAATGTGACCGATGAGCGATCAATAACAATATAACAAAAATATTAATTATTGCACATCATAATATACCTCTAATACGGGTGAATACCAGCCGCGCATGCCAATTTATACAATATATAATATAAAAATACATTATACACCTATTGTTCAATAGATCCGCAGGATAAAATAAATAACCACAATGAATAATGATATGATACTTACAAGTTACAAGTATGTGAGCAAAGTAAACGCTTCTGTTGAAAACACGTCACCATGAACGTCCTAACAGCTCGAGTGCAGTCTTTGCGCGGACGCTAACTGTCCAAGGGCATAATAACATAAAAATAATTGAATCACGGGAAAAAAAAACCCTGGAATAAAAGCCCCTTATTCTTATGGTAAATAATTATTAAAGTAAATTAATTTATAATATACTATTAATTATTAATTATTAGTATACTATTATATTTATATTGAATACAATTAATATAGCTGCAGTGATCTGCATATTATATATTTATATGCATTTAAATATTATCATACATTTTCAATGTTATCATATGAATAAACGTAAATACTAGTTAAATAAAATAATAAAACATCAATAAATAATTTAAAAATGTGTAAAATTTAAAATAATTTAATAGCGTTCTTAACTGATGTTATGGTTTACTACACTTAATTAATTATTATATAATATACAAATGTATTAACTCAGTTAATTTAACTATTATCTGCATTTTGCATTGCTTATTGTGCATATATTTTTTTTTATTTTTTTTTTATTTTTTTTTTTTTTTTGGTAGTGGGGGCCAGTATTTAGAACTTCTTTTTTCGAGAAAGTGCTTAATAATTAATGTTACAATACCGATTATAACCGCCAAACCATCATCTGCTTCAAGAAAATAGTTGAAAACGCCGCAGTGGCGTAATATATGCGTATATTTGAAGTACGTAGTAAATAATATTATATTATGTACTACAATACGTTAATACCGCATACATTATAATAATGCTCATCACACATTGTTTCGTATATTATTATTATAATCGTTAAATTATTATTATTTTTATCGTATTGTCATGTACAACTACCCATTGTGTTATATCACGGCGACGACAAATAGCGACGTTCTACACGTTTCTGGTCGCGTTGTTATACAAATTATAGCTTTACACCATCGTCGTCGGTCCGGAAACTGCGTGCTGCGGTTCCTAATGCGAAAAAAGTACCATATTATGAATAATACTTAATACCGAACGTATTATTACCATCTTGTCGCGAGTTTGTTTTCGTTTTCAACAAACATTTTAGAGGCTTCTCCCGGCCGCGGTGCATAATAAGCATCTATATAGTTTATACATCTCATTTTACGCGTTATTATAATATACTATAATATTATTAATTATTATAAATGACTCGCTGCAGCGGTGAAATAATATATAATATATTATAATGTACGCGTGACCTTACAAGCGCGAACAATCGCACATGCCACATATTGCAATACGGCGCACGCGGTTATAAATGGTGTTGTTATGCTATAGATGGTGGTCGTTTTAAAATCACTATTATATGTATATTATTCAGTGTTACAACAATTATGTAGGTATTATATAGAAAATATAATAATACATAAACTGCAGTGCCATAATCTGGGGGGGGGGATGTTTTTGGTGTTGAGACACCCCTCCATCGGCCGTATTTATACAAACAAATATAATATTATGTAGGTACTATATGATTCAGATTTCTACAAAATACATTGTCATATGGGTTCTATTTATATTATTAATATACAAATGAAGATTGATGACTACAATGAGAGTGTGTAAAATCCCTCAAATGTTATATTTAAATAGAAAATTAAAACACCCTTCCTAAAAAAAAAAAAAAAATTCTGGTCGCACACCAGTGGCAATTCACCCAAACAATTTTGGTAAAATATTTTTATTTTTAACTATCATATTTACTCGTACTCTAGAAGTTAGCACATATAGGGTAACACAACGCATACTGTATAAATATATAATAATTGTTGTAAGTAAAATATTAAATTGTAAAATGATATCAATATTTATTTTATAATAAAAAAAAATGTATACATTGGAAGATTTTAATTTTATGTGTGGGTGGGACGAGTGGATAGCTTCGATATTTGTCCTTATGAGTAAAAATATGTTGTGACACTACTGCAAGCCGTCTCCTCCGACAATATATGCGTTCAGCGTACCTAATATTATTGTACAGTTGCTGTACACTAACCTAAACACAAACCCAACTCAAATATGAGATAATAATATTATTATGTCGGATGTGTAACCGTAGTAACATTATACTCGATAATTTAGCGCATTATGACAACTGCGTGTGCGATATCCGCGAATGCCCATCCTCCGCCACCACGATAAAATATGAATTCAGTAATGTGGCATAATTCCGAGGGGGAATATTCGTAATCCCAAATCAAAATGGTGAATTTACAAGTGCAATAATATGCTGAAACTCTAATCCTACTAAATAGAGTCAAACTGTTCGAAGTTTGAAAAATCAAACCAAATCGAATTCGAATATAAGTTCAAAATTCACTAATTAATCCAAACTCTAAAATAGTTCAAGTTTCTAAAAAAAATCTAAAAAATTATACACTTGTTTATTATTTTGACACAAAGCTAAAATGTTAAATTCGACATTTAATTCGAAATCTTGATTCGAGTTCAGTTTGCTATTAAACGGAATATTTAGTATGAGTTTGGTTTGAGATCATATTTTTTAGTTCAACCCCAGACCCACATCTACTATATTATAACACTGTTTCACATCTGATACCTAAATATTAGGTGAAATATAAAAATTACACTAAATTAATCGTTTTGACGTTGGATTTAGGAAAAAAAATTACTAGTTATAAATTAGAATTGTATCTTATATATCATAACGTATACTTCTGTAAATTAAATTAAAATATATCTTTATTTTATATAGGTTCCTATACATTAATTATTCTTATTCTTATAATATTATACCAATTAGTTATATATTGATATTTGAAACATTGTGTTATAGAAAATAAGTAATAAATGGGATGACTTTAAAATTGATATACAGTGTACTTTCGATTATCCGCTGTCTTCCGCGGAATCGTCTACATACCTATATGTATACAAAAAAATATATATTGTATCTCATTATAAATCATTATAGGTTTAATTGGGTTGTGAATTTGTGATAGCCTATTACTCGATAACGACGTAAAATACAATTTATTTTATATTAATACACGTATACATTGTACATTATTATCGGTTTAATTGGGTTGCGATAGTCGATTATTAATATCTATTAGTAAATGGATTATTAAATGTCTAAAAGAACAAGACGATACAACTCTGTGTGACAAAATGTTATTAAAAAAACTTCAATCACAAGTTAAAAAGAAGAAGCAACAACTCGTGACTGATTTTTATTAATAATTTTCAATTTCAAATTCCAATTTATTTTTTATTATAAAATTTAATTTTGCGGATTATCCGCAGAATTCGTTTATCCGTGGATGTCCTGCCACCCTATTCCATGAATAATCGAGAGTACACTGTATATTAATATTTAACCTATTTAAACGTATTTGAAATGTTATAATTTGTAAGCTTATTCCCGATAAATATTAACAAAATATGCTATACACCAAAAACCTTGAAAACGTAATACAAGCTCCCTCATTATGTATATATATATATATTATGAATTTCTACACACTATGTAATTTTTAAACTATTTAAACTAATTTTTAACTATTATTACCACAAATCTATTTACACTATTATACGGTAGTACCTCTGTATTGAGTTATAAGTGTATAACAATAATATATGATAAAATACCTCTTTTATTAGTATGATATACACCATGTTTTGGTGAAAATATATTCAACCTACTGTACCTATATAAGGTAACTATGATAATAGAAAAATAATTAATATGTGAAGAATTTTTAAAAATATCGAATTTAAAATAAAATTATAATAGGAATGTTCAATGTTGATCAATTGAAAAAAAATAAAAATATTTCTATGATCAAAAATATTAGTTATTGTTTTTTACGGAAGATAAGAACCCCCACGTGTATGTATAAATCTATTTATTTAGATATATTATATTATTTTTCTACGACCTGGGTGCGGCGAAATGACGACTTCGTTTGTGTTGCTCAAGTGAATAAATAATATCTAAAAAAATATGAAAACAAATTTACGTAACATTGACTCTTCCGGCGAAACCTGTGTCGTACCATCGTCAACGACCCAACGTGCAGGAAACGTTCCAGATCTGACATGAAAATATTGTGATTTATAAAAAATAAAACCGAACAGAACGCAATATTTTTTTTGTTTAATGACATTTTAGAATCTATAATACCGTCTACGTTCTCTGCAACGATTGCCAATTGATATAGATGATAGATATTACGTATATTTTTACGTCAATATAATAAATCTACAGATATAACTATAGATAGCTAACTTGAATTTTATGTCGAAGTCGGAAAAAATAGCCAAATTTTATTATCAAACATGTTCGTGTTTACATTTTTTTTTCATCGAAATGTGATTGAACAATAACATCAACATATTATTTGTATGAAACGAAAAAATAAATATGTTATTAATTATTACAAATAAATAGTATAACAAACCGCTATTACGGTTTAAAATGTAATTATAACATGTATACAAATAATACATCAAATTTACCTTAACAGAAATACTAGCAGTTTGTAAGATTTCAAGTCAAACATTTACTCCAAATATTTTACTGAGCATGACATTAATAACTACTATTATTTAGTATACAAATTATTTTTATATCATAGTTTATATTTTATAATTATAAGCTATTTAAAAGTACTTGAAATGTTTTAATTTGCAGAAATAGTTTAATCCCAATAACATAACGTTTTGTGTTCAAACATGTTACGGCCGAATGAAAAATGATACAATTATTTATCAATATGAAAAGTTATTTGTAAAATGTACACATACGGACACAACCATGTACATTAATCTATTGACAACCGATAACCATTAAATCCCTTAGAACTAAACCCTAGACATTAAGTCGTTTGTGGTTGAAGAGGAGAGTTTGGTTTAGAACAAAATGCACTTATAAGTAAAATATTAATAAATATAATAATAATTGTTGAATTTCACGGGACATAAAAACACTTATGTGTATGTATAACATTACTTATAAAGGTATATATTATAAATATATTATTATTTTACGATCTGGGCGCGGCGTGGCGAAATGAAGACGGCGTAGCTTTTTATGCTCACGTATTTTTTTTATACATTGTGCTCTTGGGTATAAAATATGTGTCTACGTCACCCGGTTAACAGATTGTCCGTGACAATAAATATTTATTTTTAAGACTAAAAAATAAATTTTAGCCCCAAAACAATTTTACATAAACATCGAACCGGCGAAACTTAGCTGATATGATATCTAAATAGTAGACATGCAGTTTATCGCCGCTGATGGAATAGCTTATATTTCTTCATCTTGCTCCAACCTAAATAAGTATTTAGATATTTTATGAAAATAACCCGAACGTAATGAAATGCATGTTGTATGTGTACTAACTGTTTAATGACTTGTTCATCTATTGATGGCCTGTATTATATTTTTTTTTTGTCATTTTAATAATTACAATTGTAAATTGTTTCCGACGAATGATGACAATTGGAGTTCGCCATAGACGATAGATATTATAATATGATGAATCCATAGATCTTATACTCAGTCACCATCATTAAATCTAATCTAATTTATAAACCCAAAAGTTATTATTAGGGGCTAGGAACTATATGCAATAAAAAATAGAAAAATAAGCATTTGATTTATTAAAAATATGTAAAAATATGTAAAATAAATGTGAAAAAATATGACACAGAATACAAAAACTAAATTTTTAAATTCTAAAATATTAAAAATATTATTATGAACTATTGGTGTAATTCAAAAATATTACATAAAACAATTATGTGGTGTTGAATATTTTTAGAAATAAAAGATATATTTTAAATCTTAGTATGTTTTTATATTTGCTAAAACTACGTTCAACATTACATAACGACATTTTTACATTTTAAAATTTTTAGATTTCTCCAGGAGTTAAATTGTAATAGTTTTCATCTAGATTACTTTCATTTTTACATTATACATTTAACGTACATATTATACGTCTATACTACCTATATAAGTACTTTCGTATTTTTTTTTTTAAATTGATAATATTCCATTTTCTTATTTTACCAGCCACCATGGCTAAAATATACCATAAAACATGTATTTTAAGTGTTTATTGTTAAAAATAACCACCGTTTGCTTCACTATGATGTAATTCGTAGACTTTTGAAACAAAAACAGTAATCAGAAGTTGCAAAATATATGCCAATGCATATAAATCCTAACTATAATTATTATCAATATGAGATTTAATAATAAATGATAATTCAATAATCGCCGCCAACAGTTATACACATATTTAAATAATAATCGATTTAATGAAGAAAATGATTGATTGTTAATATAAGGTTTAGGTGTTAAATAAGTATAGGATACCGCAGGTCCAGAGTTCATTTCCTTGCGATGACAAAAAATTTGTGGAGACAATGGTATTTTTTTTACTTTTCTGGTTTTTTTTTTAATATTACATTAAGTAGTTTTAAGAATACCGTCAATAATTTAAAACTGCTATAATTTTGTATTGAATTTAATAAACATCATTTTATTTGTTAGGATATAAACACTACTATGGTTATCTTAAAATCAACTGATGTTATATAACCACTAGTCATCATGAGTCTTACCATAATTATAAGTTTTAATTTTTTAGCTATTGTTAAATGTGAAATAAACACAAAGTTTCACCATGTTCAAAATCAACATACAACTGCGGATAACATGAATACCAATGCATGTAGAGCCAATTACAGATTTATAACTGTGTACGATATATCTACAATTTACATAATACGTGATGTATATGTAATATGTTTATTGTATATAAATTACCAATGATTTTTTAAAGCCAAAAAAATATCTGCCTCGTGGAGCGAAATGTTTGAATCCGGCGGTTACTAAATTACAGTACTCTACTGTTAAGAACGTTATATTCAAGTTGCAGCCCGATTAATATTTACCATTTTAATATGTCTATCATACCTATAAGATTAATAATAATGGTAACTATGAAAACTAATCATAGCTGTAAAGGATTTTCAATCAAAGTTCAACAGAATATTCTACAGATCACATCCAAATAATTTGGTTTTCGTCAATGTTTTGAAAAATATACAAAGAGAAACCTACAAAAAACTAAGTAAGTACACACTTAAATAATCGCAGAAAAAAACATCATTAAAAATATTATAAAAAAAATTGAAACAAGTTTTCAACAATGCATAATATGCCACAGCATGACATAATTAGACAAAAGTACGACACTTTTAAAAATAATATGACAAAAATTTTAAAAAAATATAACAAACATAATTAAAAAAAAAATCTAAAACGTTATATTTTATATTTTAAATTATAATATGCACTCATAAAAACCCTGGAACCTGGGTCACAATTCGTGTGTACGCTGAAACACCTGGGCTGCAACTATTGTGTATCCCAAAATATCTCGGGCCAGAATTCAGAAGAAATTTTTACGATGGGACGAAACTAGTAGTCACCATTTGAAGCAATGAAATACAACAGTTTCCTAATACATTCAGACTACAAGAAAAAATAAGTACATATATACATGTAAAGTTAGTAGAATTGTGCAAACACTAAAAAAGCAAGTTTCCTATATTATTCAAAACACTATATATATATATAATAGATACACTTTAAGATAAACAAAAATAATAATAAACCATTTGAGAATCGGCCATAAGCACTTTACACATGGACACCTCATGAAAAATCAACCACCGACGGAATGCCTCATGCGGAGGTGCCCATATAGTAAAACATCTGATGACGGAATGTAGATCAAATAAAGAAAAATAAACATAACATATCAGAGACTTTATATGAAATAATCGGACCCGACTGTCGGTTAGAAAACGTCATGTCCTTCTTCAGGAGCATCAAAAAGAAGAATCACATTGAACAGCAACATAAACAAATAGATAAAATAAGCCCCCCCCCCCCCATAAACAAATAAGATAAATATATAAAGTTCAGTGATGATCAAAATTGGTTTAGGTCTTGCTGCGAGACTAAAACCAAGATCAAAATTAGGTTTGCAAGACCAAAACAATACCGACGCTGCAATATCAAGACCAAAACAAGACCATCACTGCAAGACTCTTGCAAATTTTTTTTCCCCGAAAACACATTAGTGTATCTAGATTTTATTAACTAATAATTTATAATGAACATAATAAGAAATTATTTGTATTGTTATTAAATTTGATCAGTATTTGAGTAAATGTCGAATTATTAAAAAAAAAAAAATTAGAAATAATTAGAATTAATATTACAAAATAACATAGTTGTTTCATCCTAATTAGCAACTACTGAAAAATTATTTTCCCAAAATCGATAAAGACGTCGAAAGTAATTTTGCTAATAGAATAATTTATGTCCATAATACACCTCTACTTTGAATCGAATATACTAATAATTGTTGGAAGTCATTACGGACTACGGTAGATATCATTTTGATTGGAAGAGTACGTTTTTATTTTCATTCGTAGTTTGTGTGATACTTCCGTACTGGACATTGTATACCTAAACTAGTGTCTTATACAATATAGCATGTCATTACTGTTGTAAACTTATAGTCTGTTGGTAATACGCCTCGCTTGAAGACATCATAAACTTTAACACACTATATACAACTCCGGTTAGTTACACAAATTCCCAAAATTGCATGCAAGAACTAGAAACATATTTAAGTCAGCCAAAGAGTACAAGCAGTGAAAATATACTACAGTGATGGAAGCTAAACCAAGTTCACTTCTCTGTGTTACCTAAGATGGCAAGAGATTTTTTATCAATTTCAGCCACCTCTGTTCTTGCAAAGAGATTTTTTTTTAAAATGTCTTTAGTCATTCGCAAGTACTGAAACCAGCAAAACAACGAGTCCACCAAATAGCTACTTTGCATTAACTTTTGGTCAAAAAATTTTAATGCATTTACTATTATTAAATTCACTATTCTTTAAAGTACCTATTTATTAACCATAAATGATTCATAGTCATTTTTTATTAAATACTTATAATAAGATTTTAAAACAAAATAATAAAACAAAACTTATATTTAAAAGATGTTATCTACCAAAAATATTTAATGCTGAAAATTAAAAGGTTGTATGTACAATTTTAAAATTATTAAAATTTAATTAAACATCATTATTAGTATTATAATTTAAGTACCTCATTTAGTAACACATTTTAATTATTGTGAGTTGTACATAATATTTTTATTTAATAATGTAGGTATGCACTTTATCTAAAATACAATGTAACTACCTAACTTAGTTGACATTAAGATAATTAAAAATATTTTGTAAAAATAAAATGTACCTAATAAGATTTACAGAAATGGTCTATTACCAATATAATATATTAAAAAAAACTTAAGATTAAACTAAACATTTAGTACTACTGTACTGAACACTGGTAAATAAAAAAACAATAAAAGTTTAATTATAAATAATAAATAATATCATTATAACAAATATAATTATTAAGCAATTTAATATTTGTAACAAGCCATACAGATTTTTTTATTATTATTATTTGTTAAAGTGAACATTAAAAAAACAACATTTTATTTTTATAAACATTATATTAGTCAATAATTAGTAACTAGTAATTATAAACTAACATACTGATATTTATTATAAATGTAATAGGAACTTACAAAGTTAATTAAACTGGTAAATTGATTCATCAAATACGAATACAAGTAAAATAATATAAATATAATTTAAAAATGCAAAGTTTTAAATAAGTATAATAAAAACTAAATTGTTTGACTTATTTTATGTTAATAAAATTTGAATTATTAATAAATTATAATATATTATAATAAATTATGTATATATATATTGGACTTATGTTTCATCTTAGAGGTTATAGCAAAAATCCTACATGCATCTATAACAGGTATTTAATTATTTCATATACATTTTATCAAAATAGCAAGAGTCTTGCAAGAGTTTTATGTTAGACCAAGACCAAGACTGAGTCTGTAAGACCAAGACCAAGACTAAGATTTTGAAAGTTTTGGTCTTGGTCTTGTTTTGATCATCACTAATAAGGCCCCTGATTCAAAAGCTAAATATCAATTAAAAAGAAAAGAAAAAAAGATACACATTATAAAAAATATAAAACGTTTTTTTTTAAAATTATTTTTTTGATACATTTATATTTTAATAGTCAATTCTTAATTCTATGAAACCATTGTATTTTGTAATTTTTCATAGTTATTAAAAAATAACTTAATTAAATGTAAGTAGGTAAAAATAATAAATATAATATTTTTACAAAAGCTGTACTGCAATATTATGGTAATAAATATTTAATCAGATATTTTAGTTTTACCAACTAAAATATTATATGTAGGTACTATATGCCCCTTTAAACTAATAATATTAACTCAAACGTACATTATTAAAATAAGTACTTTAAAAGTGAATTGAAAATATTGCAAAATTGTATGAATAAAAATAAGATAACAATAATTATTATATATAATGAATATAAAAGTATGAGGGTGTTTTAAATTAAAACGTTACATAATAACGAACAATTTACAAAATGAAAATTTGAATGAAAAAAAAAAACTAAAATTTTTCTCGAGATACGAATTATGAATGTATTACTTATTTACATTATATTATATAGTTACTAATTATAGTTAGTCCACTTCCAGTTTTCGAAAACTGCCACTTAGCTGATTGAATCCAGCAATTGAATTATGATTAATTTCAGCTCTCGTTTTTCTTGTTATAATGTTTTTATCTGATAATAACCGCATATTGTCTAACGCTAATAACTTTTCTCTATTCGCCAGTAATTCTTTTTTCCATAAGCCTAAATGAAAAATTCAAATTTAAAATAAACAAATAAATGTATAATATATACAGATAGCAATATAGTATTATAATATATAGCTAAATAATTAATTACTGATCATTTCGGCCATTGGCATTTCACCGCCATACTCTTTGGGTAAAACTTTTTTATCGAGTTTCTCGTGTAACTCTGGAAGTGAATTGTACATCTAAAATGTTAATAATAATAATTAGACCTTTATTTAAAAGACAGTATTTACTCGTACATTGAAAAATATGTTAATGCACCATTGGAATTAATAGAAGGAGGGGTGGAATTGACCCCCTCAAACTCGACAAAGTCCCCAAATCAAGGCTTTATCAAATAATTACTAAGTAAATATAATTTTTTTCAACAATTTTCAAGTTGAATAAAATGAATAAAATATAAAAAAAAATTAAATTTTTACTTAAAATTTTATTTGTGTGATTTTTGGTATTTTGATTGTCGATATAGGTTGATCGATAAGAATTGTTATGTTTTCCAAAGAAAATGTGTTAAGAGAATAATATTATGACCTGCAGTGAGTGTAATATTTTACCACAGATATGTGTGTTTGTCATTTTACTCCGATTGCACAATATATATATACAGATATAAAACTGATATTGAATGTATGAAGATGAATTACTATATACAACAGTATAACACTGTGTAGTTATGATTGAATGTAAGTGATGTATGAATGTATAATTATGTAAATATTAATTTTTATTTATATTTATATGTCGATACCTAGCTATAGTTGTGTGTGCATATATATGTGTGCATGATATGGTTAAAACTAAACCAAGCTTTTGATTTATTTATTTTGTTTTAAAAAACAAAACATTATAATTTTTATTGAACATTATGCAATTATATGATACCGATGTGAGATACAGGATGTGTCTTGATCAACCCAATCAGATCAGTTACAAAACAAATGTCTATGTGTTACCTGGCAAAATCAAATACAAAACACAAATTCTTATTACTAGTTTCATACCTCCATTCGTTCATTGAGTTTTGGACTTAATCTTGTTCGGAAATAATCATAAGCAAACTTGATTGGTAATGGTACATTCAACAAGTGTATTTCTTTATGCCTCATAGGCATTGATTGCTATACACAAAAAAAGGGTAATTAGCTTTTTAGACATTACTATTTTTATATGTAGAAAAATAAATTTAAAAAACTTTTTTTTCATATATGTGTTATTAGTATTTTAACACTATCCTATAGAATCAGTATTAAAAATTAATAATAAATAATTAATAATGATCAACAAATAATTAAAAAAGACCAATAATAACTGCAGGCAATTAATAAACATAAATTATATAAAACTACATCAATATATATATATATATATACATTTTTGTAGTTTTATATACCAATGAAAAAAATACTTGAATAAATAATAATATATAAAAGTACGTTAATAATAAGATGTTTACATTATAGTTTTTATTGAAGAAGATTACCAAAAATATAACAAAAAATTATGAACATAAAACACAGACTAATCACCTAACGGCATGTCGGTGTCGTATTATTATTTTGAGTTTAAAAGTATTGATAAATAGTTGCATATGAAAAAGACTCTGAGCATATCTGCTCAGTACATAAAACATTGGACGTATGCTCATAAACAAAATTAATAGTGAATATATAACAGATATACAAAATTAAATGATTATAAAAATAATTATAGGTATATGCTTGTTTATTGCTTATATTAAGCATATTTAATACGTTGTGTATATTATACTTGTATAGCACATTAAGTGTATATAAAAAATGCAAAAGTAAATAATTAGATTAATATATAGCGAATATATATATATATATATATATATATTTGTACGAATAAGTTTGTAATCATATACAAAAGACAGATTAGAAAAATGTTTATCTGTAATGTTTACCTCTCCCCATTTGATGAGAGTGGCAAATTCATTTGGAGCGAACAGTGTTATATACGCTGGAGTTATGGAATACAAATCACCGAAGTGTGTAAATCCCACGACCTGATTGATTTCATCGTTTAGTAATGTCTCATAGGTAATTATATGTACAATACCCAAGTCTCTATTGCTATATTTTTGAATGTCAAAGCCTTCTGCAAATAAAATAAAATACAACGTAAGTACACTATAATATTTATTTATGGTTCACTACCGAGAGAAATAAATGGTACCCGCTTATAGTATGTGTATGGACCGAGTACAATAACATATCGCCACTTGGTACATCATTATAATAATTTGTCATCATAATAATCACAGGATGACTATTTATTTTTAAGGTAACGTTTTAATTGTTCGATACTCTATAAATAGATTGTATAAAAATTTCAACATTTGTCAATTTTTAAGTTTTTTATTAAATTGAGTAAAATGTTTTGAAAAAAAAAATAAATAGGTACCTATTACATTACAGTTAAGGTTATTTTTTATTTATAAAAAAATTTAGTGAGAACGTATAATATTAAATCAGTTAATCACACAAAACCATTTATATTTTAAAATTTAATCAGTAATTACACAACAACTAATAGTACCGAGCGGTCAGAGCTGGTAGGGAACAACATTATTTCAGTTATGGCAAAATATGTAATGATCGTCGGACCTTGAGTTTTGCGACCGCAGCCGGCAGACGTAAAGAGCGACTACTCATCATACTTAATTTGCGATATTACATGTTGGGTCGCCACATTAGATGTCTTTATTACAGTCAAAATGCAAATTGTATACAAAATAAAAATGATTAATAGTACCTAGTATTAATAGTCGTGTCATGTGGTGTACAAAAGTTGAGCTAGGACAAACTCTGGACATTGTCCGGTAGATCATGATTAAAGTAAACGATACCACGATTGCAATAGCCAATCAAATTCTATAAAAAGCACATCTACGACATATGACGTAGCTGTGAACCAGGATTCATACTATCGACCGCGTTTTCACATTGCTGAACGCGCCAGTGCACCAAAGTACAGACAGGACGTGATTACCGTGATACATTATAAATTTCAAATTACAAATACTTCAAAACGAAGTCTGAACGAAAATTTCGAATTGCATCATCGATCGTAACTAAATAAAAAACGGGAGTTCTAATATTTTAGAGTCTAAATGGAACGAAGAATGTATTAACTTTACAACGATGTGTGTTTTTATTTATTTATTTATTCATTTATTCTGTCTGTATACACAATAAGTAGTCGAAATACTGCTTCGATTTTCTTCACCAGTATCGTGTCTGGCAGAAAAGTGAATTTAGTTGGCACTTTTGAGAATTCCCAATAGTTTTTAAAAGCGTCGAAAAAAAAAATAAATAAGGAAAAACGGGAATTATTATGTAGACTGCAGGTTTTTGACAAAACCGATATTGTTTTTTTAACATAATTTAAAATGACAGTAGATACTTGTAATTTTCACCAAATTTTAATATAAATAAGCATTTCTATAAAACATAAAATTTTCAATACATTTTGACTTTTTTTAATTTATTTATAAATATGGGAAATTTTTATATTTTTTTTATTATTGTTGATAAAAATTTTTTTAATTGGTTAAAATACTTAAAAATTTAATACAAAGTTCTTCATAACTTGTAAGTGAAAATTAAAAAAAAAGTTGAATGTAAATCTACAATAGTTTTTTATAAACGTCTAAAGTTAAAATTTTAACACGCAAAACACGTAAAACACGTAAAAATTACGAAAATTTGCAATTTTTTTTTATTTAGAAAATCATAAAAATTTTTGTTTAAATCTAAGATTTGAAAATTCAACATAAGATTCTCCATAAGTTTTTTTACCTTTTACAGAAAAAAAAATTACGGAAGTGTTAAACTAACTTATTTTGAGCGTTTGAAATTAGACATTGTATATTACGACCCCATAAACTATCGATTTTTCAGGTAACAATTTTCTTATTTTATTGTAATTCAAAAACAAATAACCGTAGACACTTGAAATATTCACTAATGAAAACATTATCATTTTCTGTACACCACACAATTTTAAAAATATTTTAACACACTTTTTGAGCTAATTGTAGTCATAATTTTTTTTTTTAAATATCGATTAAAAAGTAGTTCAAAAATATTAAAAATACATAAGAATAATTTTTTTTTTATAGATATTTTAAGCTCAAGTTTGGACGAAATTAGATATTTAAATCAAGAACAACGATGTCAGTTATTAATTTAAAAATATTTCTCGTGGATGCTTAACACTTTGAAAGTATATTATTATATATTATACACTCAATGACATTTTCAAATGCAATGTTTTCGGCAAAAATTAATTCAATCTATTGTATTATTAATAGTAAAATAAATATTTTAATAGCAATAATATCATAAAATATACTTAGTAATATAGGCTGACAGACCGTCTTCTCTCAGAATCGTTTTTCGTATACAATGATTTTATATAATTGAATTCAAAATTAACATATCCATTATAGTGATCCACTCGACTCCTACTGTACAACAGAACGGTACTCACTTTCTTTGTTAATTAAGTTGTGTTTTTGTTCTGATACTAAAGTTCTAAGTTTCTATTTTCTAACTAGTATCTACTTGTACAAAATATATTAGTTATACTAGATATGCTTGATATACTAACCCATTACATATGTACAATGTACATAATAATGTATAATTATTCATATTTTATTGTTTTACTTACTGGCAGTACCAATAATTACTCGCCGACCGTGGCTATCCCTAAAAGGTGATACAAACATGTATCCGGAGTCAATAAGTTCGTTAATTGATGGAATCAAGCAGTCTAGGCCCATGAAGTACATTGGAAATTTTTGTCGAAGATTCAAATATTTAAGCAGCATTTGTTGAGCCATTGGTAAACTAAATTTTTTAGTACGCAAGAATCGTAACAAAAACTTTTCATCTGAAATATTAATCATATTATTTTAAATAAATAATCAATAAAAAAAAAAAATATTAAAATAAACATTTTTGTATTCTACATAATTAAGTGGCTCTAGTATTTTTTTTTTGAGTTTTATTACGACATTACATTAAAATTTTATCTAAAAATATAATAACCATAACACACGTATTATTACATTAACCAAACCCGTAATATTAATAATATACTAAGTCATACTAATTAAAAATTACTATATTATTATATTTATTACTATTGGAGTTGAGGACTTCTAGTTTTTTTTAGTGAGGTTTCATATCAATGTGAGTGATTTATAAATATATTTTATAAAAGTATAACATTAAAAAGCTATAGCTTATATAGACCTATAACTTATTCATAATTTTATTTTACAGATTTTGTCATTACTGCATATTTGCCTGTTAAATAAGGTACCTAATAGAAAAATTAAGAACATAATAACATATTTTGCAATTTTCCGCTGTAGCAAAGTTACTAACGAATGAGTTTAGACAGATAAAAACATATTAGAACAATAATTGTGGGTATAAAATTTATAATTTCACTATTACCTAGATCCAGGCCGATATGACATTTCAACCGATAAAACCGTGCCACGTTTTACCTATTACATGCAGGAATGGAATGCGTGTGGGAAATTAAATGTGGTTAATTAGTTTTCCGTCATAACTAGAGATCATCATAAAAGAAATACATTTTTCAAGTTTTTATTTCATTAACTTGATCAAAATATAATTTTTTTATTTCATATAAATATTATCATTTATCATATTTTTTTTTTAAATTCGTATTTTAATTTCAATTAATGAACATTAACACGGTAATACTCCTCATAAATATCTGGATCAAAACTCTATTTAAAATTTTCCACGTCAAGCTCAAAGACTTGGACGGAGCCTGTCATTACAACCTAGGGAGCGAAACTCACAACAGACGTTTGCAGACTCGATTACCGCAAAAATCCTCCTAACGGACACCGAGGATTTCCATCAGAAAATTGATATTAAATACTAAATGTTACCTACCTACTAATTACTATTGCAACTATTGTCACTATCATTAAGCAATATCAGCAATAATAATATCATTCATGTTATTAATATTAGAGTTGCCTATCCTTTTCATGCACGTGTCAAATATTATAAATATTATGATATCAAATAGTTGTAATAGCGATCGATGTGCTAAAACATTTTTGGAACTGCAAATAAATAAATAAAAACCATACCAGTATTTACGTTTTGAATATCCGCATTTTTCGATATCCACTGTCGAAACCCCGAAATAGCTTGTTTACGAGCATTTTCGTTTTCCCGTAACTGAATCAAAGCCACTTCTTGAATATGCTTTGGTAATGTACAAGGTTCAAAGCATGTACACCAGTCATCCGTTACCGTATGCTTTTCCTGACCATCGCCCACAGTAATATCAGAATCTTTTGTCGGCGACATCGCTGAAAACATATTTGAGTACACGTTTATAATAATAAACTATAGTCATAAACTTATAATTCTTTAAAAGATACTATGAATTTACACTGCTCTGCATTAAATACCAATTTAAAAGGATAAGATATTTATATGTTATATATTAAATACATTATTATAAGTACATAATGTCATAATAAAAAATAATGTACAAACAATACTCCATAAATATTTGAATGCTTATAATAACATTGTCCATATTGGAAATAATTAATGTCTGTATATTTTATTAAGTTAGGTTATATTTATAATTTTTTTTCGAAAATATAATAGTAGGATATTCAACTAAAGTTTTTAAGTCTTCCTATTCATTGTGGAAAGTTTTATTGTTTTCACATTGAAGGAATTTGAAGATATTTTAATTATATTTACGATCAAATCTTTCATATTTCAAAATCAAAACGGATTAAAAAAAAAAAATCAAAATATAAATGTGACAAGTAAACACATATAGTTTTACTTATTTTTTCCAAAACAAAGACATTTTGTAAAAAAAAAAAATCCGTAGTCAATTATAAATGAATAATTTTTTAGTACGGCCAATATTAAGTCTAAGCAAATTAAAAAAAATGACTTTATCCAGTGTAATAGATATAGCGATAATACGCACCTGTTGTAAAATGGCTTACAAAAAAAAAAAATTATAATACAAACACTAAAATGCCATTCAGTCAGTCTCTGTGCAGTATTCAAAATACTTTCTCTTATGATGTCCCGGTACTAAATAAAGCTATTCTTCACATTGTTCAACGGAATGTATTCTTTAGATGTTTTTACATGCTTATAATATACCATAGTCTCCCTACCTAGTATCTACCAATAAATTAAAATATAATATTCCCTACCTATTTGACGAAATAGTAGTGGCGTGTTTGAGTAATTGTTCTGTATAGAAAAAAATATGTGCCCAACTATGAATCATCGAAATTGGTTTTTACGCGTTTAAAAGTTATATAAATACGTTAATGACTGAAATAAAAAATTATTCTCACTTCCTATACTGGATGATTCTTTTAACGGGAAACATTCACTATTTCGAAAAGTATTAACGTGAATTTCTTATTAGAAAAACCACCCTGCAGTTTTTAATTTAACCCAGATAATATATTATAAACTAACTATTCTTATTATAATTTAATAATAGTGGTGTTCTATTCTTCTAAGAAGATCTATTTATATATTTTAATAGGATTTTTAGAAAATATTTCTCTTACATAGTTTTAAGCCGTTACGAAATAAATATTTTTTACCATTTTTCATCGTTATCGTTTTTTAAGTTTTTTGCTTTTTGAATGACCGCATGTACATTTTTAATTTTAAATTCCTGAGCAGAATATTATTCAAAATTTCAAAATAGATATTTCGATCTATAATAAACAAATTTTGGACAAGTAGTTTAAAGTATTTAAAGTTTTGATTAGCAGAATAGTGGACCAACATTTTTATTTTGTATCACTCCACTCTGCTCATCTAAACTTTAAATACTTATAGGTCATAAACAATTCATCCAAAATTAAATTCTCATACACCATATAGGCACTAAAATAAATATTCTGCTCTTGAAATAAAGAATTAAAATGCATGCTGTCATAAAAATTTTTAAAAATTTAAAAATTAAAACAATAAAAATAATAAAAATATATTTTTTTTAGAAAAATGTTGTTTTTTAAGGTATGCAAAACAATATTTTCAAACACATTAATAGTTTTTGAAATAAAGAGTCTTGCGTAAAATGGATCACCCGATATAGGTTTTAAATATATTTGTTTTCACTGGACGTCTGGACATATTTTCAAGGTTAGGTTAGGTTATTTTCACTAATCTATTGTCATTTGTTACCCTACACAGCATATAATTTGCCATAATCATCGACCTGCAGTGTTTGTTATTTGTGTATTTTTACATAGATCATAAATCATAGATAAATATGTTTACCTCGGAAGATATATCATCATATGTGCAAATACTAAGTAGTAAAAATAGAAACTTTATGTGATCAATATCGCTTTAGGTATAGTTCCTTGCGAAGATATAGTACAATGATAATTTAGCCAAAGTTTAATACACGAATACAAAATCAAAACGTATTGTACGATTTGTGTTTTTCAATATGCGTATATGCTGGACAATGGACATTGTTTTTTTGTTTTGTTTATGCGCCATTGCTAGTCAGTCATGGATTTCTTCATCGGTGTGTAATCAAATAAATAATAACTTAGAAATTAAAATAACCTTACATAATTAAATTTTCTAATAATTTTTTTTAATCAACTGCAAAAATTGTTAAATAACTATTAATATATTGTTAAATAAATAATAACATCAAGTTATAGTATAATTGTTTGATATTACTTATGTTACGTAAACAATAGTATAAGTACTAATGAAGAAGCATTTTAATATATTATATTCAATAATTTCCTTATTCTATTATTTCAAAGTACGATTTGTTTTAAGTTAAGTTATAATATTATGTCTATCGATTAAAAATATATATGTATATTCAGTATGTAAAATTGAAGCCATTTATTCCGTAAAGAGTTATGATTCGGTAATTTGTAAATTTTGGTAATAGTAATGACGTAATGCGTATTTATTCATTCTTGAATTAATCATAAAAATGTATTCCATGTCTCAATATAGTTTTAAATATAATCAATTTTTTTTTTTGCTTGTCTATAGTAAAAACTAAAGTCAAATTAATGACTCAAAAGTACTATTTGAGGACTTTTAGTTTGTGATAACCATATTCTTTATCAGATGATTTTCTCATCTCTTAAGTATTTTAAAAAAAATACAAGTTTCTAAATCTGTAGTATAAAATAAAAAAATATTTTTAAAAAATAATCCAAATACTTTCTTTATATTTTTTAAGTATATAATTTTAATAGACATCACGTCGTTTTATGTATTTATACTGAATTTCTTTCAGAGATGATTGTCAGTTATATATTTTATATTTGAAATAGTTATTAGATATACGGTATAAATAATAAGTACACTCTCACTCATTAACTCACTCACACACACACACACACACATCTTATATTAAGTACTAAGTAAGAATAGAAAGATATTCATAAATTCTAAATGAAAAGAAAAAGAGAACATTTGACGGGAGAAGTTATACGGTGACATCATTTAATTAAGGTTAAATTGCACATTTTATGGCCGAATGTGATTATTTCAATTATTGACTTTTGCCATATAAGCTTTATAGTACTTATATACGTATATTATAATTTAGATTTTATATTATTAAAAATAGATACCCTATCATTGGTTTTTTTTTTAAATATTTGAATGTATTATACTTAGATTCATGATTGTTTTTTATGGCGTATGGTTGGTATGCAAATCAACATTAAGTATAAATGGTAATAGCATATGATATAAGTTTACAATATAGGTCAAAAGCATAACTCAACGTAACATAAAATATTAAAATGAAAATGAAAACAAAATTTAAAAATCGGTTACAGCAATACTTCACAGATTATCATAGCTTAATGCCTAATTCTTGAATCCATTCCAATACATCAGTATTTGCTGCATGAAATTCCGTGTTGCCTACTTTTCTTATAAGATAACTTTCAGTTTTGATTTGATATAATAATAACATCACACTTGCCGAGGTGAGCAAACCTAATCAAGTACACACCGTCCACTAACCCATTCACATGGCTCATAGTTATTTGTATCTTATATCCGTAGGTACCAATTTAATTAATTTTTTTTTTGTGCTTTGTCCAGATTTTTTAGTAAATATTTATTTACTCCTCATATATAAATGTTTAATGAATTATATATGCACAACGTATACACGTACAAAATACTACAAAGGTATTCTTCAATACGATAGTATAAACTAGTGGTTCTCAAACTGTGATACGCGGAAGACCATATGATGATAGTACGGAAAATTAATAAATAAATATGTTTACTAATGTTTGTAACGGATCTAATGTTATTTTATGTTTTGAGTAAATAAGTACTAAATATACTCTTAAGTATACCTAAGTTATTATTTTTATGCATTGTTATCGTTAAATATGTATTGAAATTTTGACTAGGTAGCTCTATTTTTAGTCAATAGTGGTACATGGACGATCTATAACACACATGAGTGGTCCTTTAAAAAAAAGTTTGAGATTCTCTAGTATACTCAATACACGGACATACTACAATACCACTTCGTGGTATATATATATTGTGCATTCAAATTCTATGTAAGGTAGGAAGTACCTATACAAAATTAACATCATAACAAATTTCCTATAATTCCTATAAAAGGGTATAGGAATGAGAATTGAGCAAAAAATAGTTATTGAACACTATTCGATTGACGTACGTTACTACAACTCCACCAAGAGAAATTCGCTTTTTCCGGCAAACAGGTAGATCAGGAAATACAAAAAGCTGCAGGTTAATCAATTCACAGAGGACATATTCAAATATTGCTAAATAGAACTAACACTAAATATATCACCATTATGTTATCTATTTTGACATGATTAATATTTATACACAAGTCTTCCTAATTTTATATAACAGTAAATTTCACTAGATATCTTTGAATAGATAAGAAAAAAAAATACTTATATATAATTCAATTATCATATAGTTAATTGAATTTGATATTAAATGATTTTTATATAAATTAAAAAGGGGAGATTTGAAGATTAACTTTTAAAATTCAAATGGGAACCTATATTTTGAAATATGATTCATATTCGATTTAAATTTGACGGGTTTTTTAAATGAATGCTTCATTAATTAATGGATATATTAACATTTGAATTTTGTTTTAGTTTGTAAAATATCATCGATAAATAATAATATACGTGTGTGCTTCTGTTATACGTTGATACATTGTTGTACAGCCTTAATACTCTGTGTACTTTCTAATATCAATTTATTACAGAAATTAACAAAACGCGTGTATGAGCAAACTATCAAAATTTGTATCAGAACAAATAAATTTGAGCTTTAATACAAAAATATTTTAGTAATTTACATTATTTTTAAAAATTAAATAATTATAAAAAGTAAAATATTATAATAATATTGATATAAGATAGAATAAATAATATAAATAAAACCGAATGAATATAAATAGTAAGTACATCCACGATCGATTTCACTGTGTATTCTTCAATTTTTGTATATTGTAACCTCGTGTATGGTAATTAATACTCCAAGCTTTGCGTGAGCAAGAAAATATAGAAAACTTGTTTTTACCTTAAACATTAAGTAACTTCATGACAGATACCTATGAACTGACAGCTATTTAAAGAGAATATAATATAACTTATAAGTGCACGCGAATACTTTCGATTTGTACTACATCAATAAGTGAAAGGACAATAGTAATATAAAAACACATTTATATCCTACAATTTTAAAGAGTTTTAAGTAACTTTTAAACATCTATTAGTTCTAAATTGATTTATTTTGTACAATCTGTCAAACAAAATATTAAGAATAATTTGTTTTTACGTCTATTTAGCCTGCAAGTGGATACAGAATACTGTTTAGTGTTTATATTAATTAATAATAACCGGATGAAACATTCGTTAAACTTATCAAAATAAACCTAACCCCGTCATTTAATTCATCGACTGTAAACTAATTAAATTCTAAACAACTCATTATTTTTAATTGCGTACAATTAATTCCATTGTTGACAAAATAATTGTTTTATTTATTTTCCAGTATAACCTATGAAGCATAAATAACTACCTACTGTAGTATATTCTTGAGAAATCAAATCTACAAAAAAAAAAAAAAATTAATTCATAATAGTCTAGCAAACAAAATCATATTATGGACTATATAGGTAATTAAATTACATTATTAATTCCTTTTCAAAATTGTAACTAAATTATTCTTGAATTCCTTTTTTTTTATTTGGTCAAGTAACATTAGTTTTGAGTTCGAAAAGTAACACAATTACGATAAGAATTACTTTTTTTTTCAAAAATATCATTAGATCTAATTACCATGTTGTCAATGTACGATAATACATTAATATTAAATAATGACAATCAACAATACGAAATTATTAACAGATATTCATTTTGTCACGCATTAATCTTCATTAAGTTATCTTACAAGTAACGAATTTCTACGTAATAACTAATAAGTAATAATTGATAAATAAATTAAAATAATTATTAACGCCAACAACTACAGCCCTGCTGACTTACGCCAAAGACGTGAGCCGTCCTCGATGAAACATCACAGCGTAAAGATAGGATAAACATAACACTTAATCGTCAAATTGCCAATATCTTTTACAGATATGAACACAATCGGCAATATTTTACATATAATACTTATATGATATATTTTATTATATACATACATTATTAAATTCTGAAAAAAAAGTAACGAGTAATTTAGTAATTTAACTACAAAAAAGTAACTTAAATTACATATAAATTACCTACAATAAAATGTAATTAAATTACCATCAATTACTTAAAAAGTAGTTTCGTAGCAGTAACTTATAACTTAAGTTACTCTCCAACACTGGACTATAATAGAAATTTCCACGTTGTAAAATAATTAACCAATAAAAACTGATGGTCTAAAAAGCTTTCAAAAAAAAAAATTTCCATGTGTTGAAATAATTGTACATTGATTATCATACAATAAAGTGTTAAGGCTAGAATTATAGATATGCCGATTTAAAATAATTAAACTTAATACTATTGTCAAAAAATATTATGCAAAATATAATATTAAATAGATATCTAATAAGTAATAACTATAGATATATAACTAATACTTAATACTAATAGCATTTAAAAGAGTATGCATCGTAAATAATACCAATATATTATATAAGTACACGTTATAAACATTTATATCTTAAAAAAAATATTATAAAACATGCAAAATATAATAATATTTTATTTTTATCTTCAGAACGTGGAATAGATTTCTACTTTCCATATCACTAAGGTATCTACCATTTCCATATCTTTTCAACTTTCAAAAATATAAAATCTTAAGTTCTAACCCTGCTGATAGTACCTAATTATAATTTATTACAATTTAAAATAAATGTTTATCTTATTAAAAATATTCTTCATAATCACGACAGAACTATAGTGTTAAAAATGATCCTAATAGGTACATGTTTTGATATTAACTACTTGTATTATTTAATAGTAACAAGCTGCACATTTTTGTCACATTTTAAATAGGTGGTTATTTAATTTTTTTTTTTTTATTATATATTTTTTCCTCTCACTTATATACATTTTCTAATTTAAATTGTATTGTTCTATTAATGTATGTATCATTATAATTATCATTAATTAGTTACAACTTATCAATTATTTAAAACTCCCCTAATCTTGCTACAAGCATTGCTTATAGGGGGATTAGGTATCAACATTGTTCTAATATTAATTGTGTTGTATAATTGTAATATTATATAAATGTTTTTGAAATAAAAATATTACGACAACTTTAATCGAATATATATCATTTGACTTTGATTCAATTCAATTTGATAAATATTTAGTTATAAACAGTAATCTAAATAGTTGTTAAGAAACCCCCAAGGTAATCAAATAATAAAAAAAAAATAAATAATAATAATAATATCAAATAATCGCACGTCACGCGTTTATTCTGTCTTTGTTTATTTAAACAAAGTATTTATCTGGCAATATATAAAAAACCACTATCTCTCCGTGACGTTTATTGTAAGTTGTAACGATATACCTGTGATAATACCAGTTTAAATTGGAGATTGAAGTACACAAGTAGGTATTTAGATATCATCTATTTTAGCTATTAAACGTGAAGAATATGTTCTTTATGATTTTACGATTCGTGACTTTTTTTGTCATAAGGCGAATAATAAATATTTAAATAATATGGCTTTCCTTTGGTTAATAGGTACGTAAGTGTAAAATATGTTTAATCTGCACCAGAGTCGCCGTGTGTGTATTAAACGTGTTGTTATAGCATTCCAAAAATAAAAATAACTTTTTATTCTTAAGAAATATATTATCAAATTATATTATTTTAAAATTTTAGTTGTGTATAATAAACGATGTAGGTAAGGATTTATGTATTTTGACAAACATAAAATAGGAACCAACTTTCTACGGTTGGCTCCAATCGCAATGATATAACGACCTCGCTATCAATTATCTGTTATCAGTTATAAGATTCTGTTCTGAATTTTGAATGTTTTGAAGACGGTTTAACTTTTAATTGAAATTTGAAAATATAAAACTGAAAATGATATTTCCAAAAAATATATAAATGAAATTCTTGGAGAAATTGAGAATACCGTTAACATCAGGTCAAACTTGACATGTATGGATGATAACAATAATTGGGTTTCTGAATTTTACTCATTGGAACTATCGCTCCAGTATTCCGAATGGCCAACAAATTGTGTGCACGTAAGGTCTTTACTAAAATATTATAATAAGTACCTATTAAAATGAATTATTATTTTTATTTAGTAAAAAATTTTTATGCCAACATAGTAATTTAAAAAAAACCAAATATCAATAAAAGAGAATTATGTAAAAATGCCCAAAATGTCCAACTACAGTTGATATAACAATAAAACTTAATACTACTGCGACTAAAAAAAAAGACTCATTTATAAATGTAGTATAAGCAATATATGTATATATTATATGTATATATTTGGCTGGTATATTGAATGTTTTGATTTGTGTTTTAGGTATTTTATTGATGATTTTTAGTGTTATTACATGTTTATATGAACCCACCCTTTTTTACTGTAAATTATTTAGCGGGTAATTTTCTTGAAAATTTTGATGTATCTAAATAAGAATTCTAATAAGTAGTTTCTAAATTATTGAAATGTTTATATATAGGATAATAATCTTTAAATATGGTTTTACAAAAATATAAACAATGTTTAATATTAGATGTGGCATTTATTGTACTTGATAATTTTTACAAATCATGTTGATAGATCAATAGTAATTACTAAAATTTTCAAATCATCAAGCCCCATATCTACTTAACCCTTTACCATAGACATATTGTCCTTAGTGTACAAAGCATAAAAATATATAACTCAAAAACTAATCGATTGAATTTTGATTTAGATACATCAACATTTTCAAAACAAAATATCTGTTGAATAATCAAAAGTAAAAGGGGTTAAGTATAGGTACAGGTAAAAAAAAATCTCAAGTATTCGAAAATATGGTTTTCAAGTATATTTAAAAATTACAGAAATCAGAGTTTGGATATATTTATAATAGAAGTATAAAAATAGGGTAAATATGTTTCTCTCTGTATGCCATAATAAGTAGATCACTGTATGTCTTAGCATGTACTTATTTTTTTAAGAATTTTATTGCTATAACTTATAAGTTATTATATGTTTTTATGCAGATTAGTTCATTAACTTGATTTTAGATAGTCTTTCATTGTCAACAGGGAATATGATCAAAACAACAATTTATATGTTTGTAGTGTTCATTTATAAATTATAATGTATATTTTGGATGAAGACTCATTTAATGGTATACATCCATCAGAGAGACTGTAATCTCTATGTTATATATTATGTTACTTTTTTATACTTTTACAGTATAAATGTGTAATTTTATACATTGTAAAAAATTTGGATATTTTGTTGTTATATTAATAAGTTTTTAATATTTAAAATGATATTATACATTAATTATTGTTTCTTATTGATAAATTGAAACTATTATTGCTTCTTACAGAAAGGTTTATGGGTTGTATAGAAATTTATAACAATCATACACATAGCATCAATACAGCAGAAAGTCTTAGATATTTACCAGCTAATAATAATTTCAAAAATTTGTTTTATGAGTGTTTTAACAATGGTATAGGCATAGCTGAAGCTCAAAAATATCACTAACAATTGTTAAATTTGAAAGAAGATTTTAAACTAGAAATGTTAACTAATGGTTGCATAAATCCCTGTTACTGTACAATTCATCATTGGCACGACATTTGGAGAAATTTGAACTTGGATCTGCATACTGGTGATGAATTAATCGAGGTAAGTTATTTAAATAAATTGATAAATTTATCATTGATAACTAATATACATTATCTAATTTTTAAAAAAAATTAAAGAAAAACAGAAGGTATATGAATAAAGTGGTACCACTGTTCTATTTAAAGAATACCCTTTTGGTATAATTAAAATTATACCAATCATAAAAAGAACTCGCCAGTTAAATTTTGCAAAAGAAATTATATTTTTTTTAGCACCAGTGCATGTGATCCATTAAACTATACCATAACTTTTATAATGTGTTCAAGTGCAGCTGGAGCTATTCCTTTGGCAATAATAGTTACCAAAGGTAAAACTTTTGAATCTGACTGTCAAGGATTTTCATTATTAAAATAATCTGTTCTTGAAAGCTTTTATGGACAGGGATTTCCTAATATTTTTATCACAAACTAAAGTTCAGCAGAAATTAATGCTATTAACTATATTTTGCCGAAAAGTTCTACATTACTTTATGTACTTCATGTTCTTCAGGCTATTTGATGTTGGTTATGGGATTCAAAATATAGTAGACCATTGGAAAAACTTAAAATACTTATGAAAGAATTTCGAACTACCTAATACTCTGATTTAATTATTGATGGAGAACATGCATATTTAAAGTCAACTGAAGAAAATCTTAACTATTCAAATTGGAGAAACTATATACAAAATTAATGGAGTTATAGACAAAAATAGTATTTATGTTTTAGAGATCATACATCAAGAGGTCATGTCACAAATAATTATTATGAGGTTACTGTAAGACTGTTAAAAGATCATGTTTTATGTAAGGCTTATAATGCTTTAGTTCTAATTGATTTAACATGTACTGCCTTAGAAAACTATTATAATCATAGATTAAGAGAATTTCTAAACAATAGATAATGCATCATCTATATTATATCTACAAAAAATGATTAAAAAAACTATTTATTTAAAAAAAGATGATTATTCAAGAAAGTGATGACGAATTTTTATGTCGAGTGAAGAAGAAAGTGGTTAATGTACTATGTTAACACTAATAATGAACTTTATTCTTGTTCAGCTGCACTTATTGAAATATTTTATAAACACCAATGTGCGGTTTATAAATATTTTGGTAAGTTTGAATATTGTCCAGTTATAACTTACAGATTGTTTCAATATAGCTAAAATCGCCTATGGAGATAAAGTTTTAGATGAATCTTAAAAAAAAAAAATTAATTAATTAATTAAATTAAAAGAAAATAATAAAAAAAAAATAAATTTTATTAACCATTTTTTAAAGAAAATAATAGTCCAATTAATAATGTTGAAGTTGAAAATAATGATAATGAAGATAAAAAAAAATGATGTTTGAAAATGTATTAAAAATGATGAATAATTGTCATGAAAATTTTGGTTTATCTTTGAGTGGTATTTTAAAATTAGAAGAACGTCTTAAAAAAATTAAAACTGAAAGATAATGGGAAACTTTTTTACACACTGCTGGTCAACAGGTTGTATTGAGAAGAAAAGATAGTGCTATGATCAAAGCGCAACCAACGTCAATTGCAAGGTCTGCAAAAGTTACAAAAAGCAGTAAACGACTACTATATAGCAGGTTGACTTCCATCAGAAGAAAAGATTATGGTGAAAAAAAAAATGAAACCTAGGATTGAACATCAATTTAAACCAAACAAATGCTAAAAGTCATGGACCTTTTTAAAGTTAATATTCAATATTAACTTTAATTAATACATTTTACATACATTTTAATACATTTTACACTATTAATATATATATATATATATTTATAAGAAATAGGATAAATATTTTAACTATTTAATATTTTTCTTTTTTTTTGTTGATTTTTACAGACTGATCAGTAGTACAAAATTTTAAATTATATTATTTGTTGATATGAATAAAAGTTATTTCTATTATTTTTTATTTTTTGTTACCATAACCAATATATTTCGTTTAAAACGATGCTACGTATATATTAAGTTAAGACATCTTTAAAATATTAAAAATTCAGAACAGAATCTGATAATAGATAGTGAAGTCGTTATCTTTTTGGGATTGAAACCAATCGTAGAACAACGTTTTCATTTGGTTCTCTAACAATGTAAACTATGTTTATGTGCTTCCCGGTTGACATGTTGCTCAGATTAGGCACCGGTATCGACAGTATCTATATTTACATACTTATAAGTTAACACTACTAACCTCATTTTAGTATTTCGTTTATATGAAAATCTTATCATCGGGATTCTATATAAATAATTTTAACACGTGTACTATAGGACCAGCTAAATTAATTTGTTATGTTCTGTGGTCATTATTGAAAAAGTTCAGCAAATATTTGAATTCCGGAACATAAAATACAACTACGGATAATGACGAATAAAAATAATATTTTCGGGTACGGCTAAAACTGATAAATTATGAAACTGTCCATATGTGCTCTCACTTCCTTAACACGAACGTCGATTTTAATTATATACCCAGTGTTTAATTAGTTAAACCATCAATTATACTAATTTCGGTTATTATATTTTATTTATTACAGACAATACATATACTTAATGACTACATTGACATTAATTTAAACACAATTAGTTTATAAATAGTTAGTATGGGTACTGTTCTTTAAAAACATATTTCTGTTTTTTTTTTTTATATTACATATTAAAAAATAAAATAATTGAATATTAAGGATTGATTGAACCTATCAAGAATATTTCTCGTAGTATACCTAGGTAAAACCGGCACGCCCAAGATTAGTAATGTAAAACATAATACTATAGTATACTGGATTAAAAAAGGTGGGGACTAACCAATTATATAATATTTTATCTAGAGAAAGGTTTAAAATCATATAGACAATAAACTAAAGAAAAGTTAATACTTAAAGACAATCATCCAATGATAATTTAAAAAACAGAGAAAACGAAAAAAAGTAATTAGCTACTCTATAAATTGTATTTAAAATCATAAAAATTATTTTAGTGCAAGCTTAGAATAGTCGCGTCCAGTTAGTAATTTTAATATATACATTTTCAATTTTCCTAGTATTTTAACTAATCAAAAATGTATCATTTCTTTTAATAATTATGTAATATTTATAATTATTTTATATCCACCTTCTTTTTATAAGTCATGTATAAAAAGTATTGACATCTTGACGAGTATTAAGTCTATTTTAAAATTTCTTGTAATTATATAATGTGAAGTTATGGTTATTACTTTATTAGGGCCCATTGATATCACCAATAAAACATCGATTCCGTTGGTAAAGGTAGTTTTAAAATAATCTATCGATTCTACAAGCTACCAATTTACACCTGTATTCATTGTGGTTACCACTTACCGCCCTATATTAATTAATTAAAATATACATTTACATTTGACTTGGTTATTTATACTAAATATACATTATACGATATTGTATCCGACTTTATAGTTCCCCACGTTTTATTTTAATAAATCGGACACACATACAATTAGAATATAAGCACTTTATTGACACCACGATGTTCTATACAACAGTGATTGCACTTGCTGAAGAACTACCATTTTAAAATTTGATGATTCATCATTACTTTTAAATGTTTAATAATCACTACATAATTAGCGCCATTATAATGATTATTTTCCTTATATATATATATGACCTATATATATATATATAGGCTATAGTAATCAAATCTAAAGAGTTTTTATGAAACTCTTAATATCAGGTATATTATACCTAAAGTTTATTTTATAAAGTTATACCTGTACGAAGAACTTGTTTTTTATTGTTATAATTTGTCAACACTATTGATAAAGGCGATGCGAGAAAAAATAAAAATTAAGATTTTCAATAATTCCATAATATTTTTCAAACTAACAATGTTTTCTATTATACTGTATGTATCAAACAAATTACGTAATTGTAACGAATTCAAATTAATGTTAATATAATTATTATTTTTTAAAGTAAAATCTTTTGTAATTTATCATATTTATGTTTAAGTTGCGGTATCTAATGAAATTGTGAAAATCTTTCATTCATTCATTTTAAAAGTTTTTTAAAAAAAAAATGTTAGCAATTTTTTTGAAATATTTAACTTGACTAGGTAATGTATAAAAATATGTTATATAATCGTTTGTTAGTTTATTATTTTTCTCAATTTTCTAGAAAACTATTAAAATAGTATCTGTTTATCTAAATCCCATGTCATTTACACATAATTAAATATTACAATATGTATGAAAAATATATTAGTATAAGCATTTCTAATATAGATATATAGAAACGTGTGGACCACCGTCTACTATACTTCGACTGGAAAAGTTGAAAGTGATCAGAGACCAAACCAAAATGTTTTTACTGTAAGCCTATTTATAACAATTTATTTATAGTTGTAGGTTGATAACATGTTAAACTCATTTAGTTTTATAAAACAACTAGAATGCCGTGGCATAAAAAACAAACAAATATTTTTAGAAAATATTATTTTATAAAATATATAAGATATATTATGTATCCGAGATCTAATCTTTGGCATTATATTTTTATTTCACAATTTATCCTCAACGGTTCATGCTTAAGACAGAACTACAGAATTATACAAACAGTGTGGTTTTTTTTTTAGAGAGATTACTAACTTGTTTTTATTTTGCAATGTGGGTCATGTGGCGTTTTATATAATAAAGATGACCAACAACATCACGACCCTCAACTAAAATAATGCAATAGAATTATAAGAGTAAATTTTAAAAATATTTGTACATAGATACCTATACAATATAGGTATATTACAAACTTCGTTGACAGCATTATGTGTACACCAAAGTCAAATGACATTTGTGATCGAAGCGATGTAAATACTATTTTATGTAAATTTAGTTAGTTAACTTGGGTGAACAACACATGATTCGATTGCTATTTTTGTTTAGCTCATGTTGATTTTATCATACTCAAAATACTACATAATATACAAGGTCGACAAAGTTTTTAAATATTTATATTCAACTATTATTTATATTACTATATTAAATGCAGTTTTCTTAGAAATTTTAATTAACATTTAACGATTTAACGTGATTAATTTATTGAAAAAAAATACATTATTGAAAATTATTAATTATTAGGACAGGGATTTTAATGAAATGTCATTTTTTCCGGTGTTTTATAACGTAGTTTAATATATGGAAAATGTCTTTTAAGCAATACTGTTCATTATTTTATTTTTGACAAACATAACTGTTAAGAACATTGATTAAAAATTTATTTTTAAAACTTAATTTTTATCAAGTTTATTGTAGCAATAAAAAAAATAAGTATTAAACAAGCTAGTGAACATCATACACCCGAAAATTGTTGCTAGTTTAGTCATGAACTAATAAATATATATTTTTAATTATTAATTTAGATTAATAAATAAAAAAGTATATTATATACCTATATAAATTATTAAATATATAAACAAAACAAAAATACATTTTTAATATAATTTTTATAAATTTTTTATTTTGTAATAAACACATTTTAACGCATTGTTTGCGATTTTTGAGACATCGACATCCCAACCATACTAATTATTTATAATTGCTACTACTTTTAAAGTAAAATATAGAATGTGTTTGAATTTAATTTGAATTATTCTATTGTTAGATCTGTTTATGATCTACAAATCGTGAATTGCACATATAATTCACAGACTATAAAAATAAAATAACTTTATGGTTACGCTTTAGTATTAATCATTTTGCTTTTATAGGTGCAGCTCTCAAAACTTTTCGTATTGGCCAATTATATTACGTAATCAAATAAGTATCACATTAATTTTTAAGACAAGTTACTAAATTTTCAATATACATGTGCAATCATCTTTTTGAAAAATAAATTATAAAATATGTACTCCCACATACTGTATATGGATGAACAAAAATATATTTTTTATGTATGACTTTCACTCAAATGATACTCATTATTAATATTTATTATTTAATTGAATGGTATTATACATCAATAGTGCCTCATAAAATTATTTACTGATTTACGAGGAAATAAATTTTACATTATTTTGAGGAATGAAAATTTTATCCTATATAGTCAATATATACTACGAATTAAAATCGCAATTTGCTCGAATATTATGAGTTGTGAAAAAAAATCATGGGTTGAAAATACACTGGGTCTTTGCATGCAAATGTAATATAAATTGTAATGGACAGTAAAAAAAAAAAAAATAGGTACCTTCCAAATTTCTCAAAACACATTTTATTTCACTTGGAGTGTCACTTTAATTGAATAGTTTGAACACACTTGACATGCATTTAAGGATTTACAAATAAATTATATTTTAAATCATATTATTATGAAATGATATTACTAAAACAATGGTATTTCAAAACTCATAAGGAATATAGTTTATTGGAATTTTTTTTATTTCAATATACAGAAAAGGTTAGCTCAACTTATATGTTTATATAAACACTAATAATATTAAGCCAATAACACAAATATCTTAATTTAACCTATATAACAATGTTAACAATTTAATATATTATTACTGCAAGTGTAAGATTTAATAATTATGTTAAAACTCAATATCAAAAGATCTAAATATAATTAATATAAATTTAATTACAATTGAAAATATTGATAAAAAGTGAAATATTATTTAAAAATTATAAGTAGATAGATAATAAGTGTATAATAGTTTAATAAATCAAGATTAGAATTTACATTTATTAAAAAAATATGATAGGTATTTATAAAAATTGTATAATGTTATGAATACCTATAATAAATTATAATTATTTATTAGCTTAATTAATCATAATGTATTATTTATATCCAAATAAAAACAAAGTAACAATTTAATATATTATAATTTATAAATAACATTTCCCCAAAAAGTATAGCTTTGTAAGAAATAAATAGGTAACAGAAAATAGTAAAAGGGTAGGTGATTTCAAAACAGAATTTCAAGTAGATAGGTACAAAATAAAAATGATATATGCAAAGAAGGTAATAAATATAAGATTCATAATACCGCCTACTAAAAACACGACTTCAATGAAAATAATGGATTTGGTTGTTGGATTATGCATGTATGAGTATGAGTGTATATGACCAATGTATTCTAAAAACGTGCACATGTTCCTAGTTTATAAATGTATGTGATTCAATATTTCAATCCCAACATGCCAGAGGCCTCGCATAAATATTATTTTTGATTAACCGTATTATCAACATTTAATTTTTCAAATTCTTAATAGATTTTAAATATTTATATTTTAAAACGCGTGTCATAAATTATATTCAAGTTTAAATAAAGGAATTAAAGGACCAATTTTTATGTATATCATAAATTACCAAACAATATTTTTTGAAAATACGTTTTTAAATTTAAACTTTGAAATCCGCAGAAATAAAATTAGCTATTAATATCCATACGATCATGTCCATGACTTGAAAAGTTCCACTCAAAATCGTTAACCAATATGTTAAATGGAGACAATAAATATTAAATTTTTGAAAATTATTAACAGTTTACGACTAATGAATCAAAATAGTAATTCTATGGACTTGATCATAAAATTCAAACTTGTGATTAATGATTAATTCCAATTAAAGATATTTTTTCTATTTAACTACAAAAACCAACTTTCAATTTATAATTTATAGTTATTTTTTGATAAAAATTTTAAAAAATATAATATATAATTTATAATTACTTACTATCATCAAGTCAGCCTTAATATTTTCAAACATCAATGTATAATAAAAAAAAAACTTATATATTTAAATGCATACAATAATGTACAATTTCATAAATATTTATCGATGTATAAAACTTCACAAACAATACATAAACTATGATACTCATGTTTATGATTTTTTTCTACACAAAAAAATGGGTTGATGTTATTTAAAATAATGGACATACATTTTCTGTTATATTATGAAAAACTATTGCAACGAAAGCACGATTCTATCGGAGGGATACCTGCAAGTGACTACGGTTTTTATCTGCATTACATTAGTTTCAGATTGAAAACACAGTGATGTGACTTACTGCGTACTTTCCGTGTGCTGTGATGGTCTCGGCGGCGGTCAGCTGGCTGAACGATAACGGTCAACGACTATTAGAGCGAACGAACACCTGTAGAATATAATCGTAGACTCCATGACAACGGATTCTGGAATGGCTCTACTGCACGGCGTTTTCTCAAACGGGTCTAGGTCAACTTGATACAAGTGGTGTGTAGGTACTATAGATACTGTGACATAAGTATGTATACCGTATGAAAACCGGTACAGTTCTTTGTGCCGGGGACAAGTTTTATGCAGGACATCAAGGCTAATACACATTGCACCATTCTCTTATTGTGGTGTTTTTCTGTTTATTATAATATTTAGGTAATAATATTATCCAATTGAACATCAAGAGAGATGGCTAGCCGGCTACCCGGCGAATCAGACAATAACTCAATTGCACGTGGTGGCAGTGGTGAATTTAGGAGTGGGGGAGGGGCTCAGGGAGCAATTGGCCCCGAGTGCTAAATTCAGAATCAGGGGCGCCGGTGCTCGAGGTTCAAAATATCTAATATTACTCTGAGTTACTGAGTAATAATAACGATGAATTTTTGTTTTTAATATGTCTTTCTACGTTACATTAATCATATTACAATTTAACGTGTACCTAAAATGAAATATTTGCGAAAATAAAATTAAAATATATGAATAGTGAGTGTCAAAAGTAAAATTTTAGCTGCATATTAGTTACCTTCTAAAGATAACTACAAAAAAAAGTCTAATTTGAATCGCAGCCCGGGTTTTAGTACTTTATATTCGAGTATTTTTGTATTATTATATATGAGTAGTGACCGAATTAATATTTACCATTTTAAGATGATTCTAACATAGGAGATTATATCGTCACCCGTTTAATAATAATGCCAGTGGACAATTATAATACAGGTTTATAACATAATATTGTCTGGTAAAATATTTTTGTTTTATTGTTCAACATTAAAACATGTACATCATATTACATAATTATCGTTGACAATAATAACATCAGTTACAAATTAAAAAAATTGAATTTATAAAAAAAATATCAAACGTGTTTTTTTCTAGTGCCACAATATTAGTTTTTTAATAGGTAGGAAAATCATAAATGATTACTGATGTACAGTATGTGTCGAGTGGGTCACTGTAATGGGTGTGATAAATTTGAATTCAATAATATATCATACTATACGAAAAACGATTCTTAGCTGAGACGGAGGAACAGCCTAAATGTTTTATACTTTATTGGCTGAATTCGTCTTTGCAAAAACCATTGCATTTGCATTTGCATACCTACTTATTATTCTAAAATTATCAGTGATTTTTTTGATTATGGTATAAACTACTATTGGGGAACCTATTGTATAATTTTTGTAATTTTTTGGACCGAACAAATAATTTTTTACCGACGTTTATACAAAAGAAAACTAAAATAAATCGTAGACGGTCTAATTTTATAGTAACCAATAAGGTTACCAAACAAATATTTTAATAATGAAATTAAAACTTTAACTAATTTTTAAATTTTTATTTTGTTTATACCGATTATTTTAGAAAAGTACTGAGAATTTTTAATGTTGTCCTCCCAAAATTACAAATTATATCCAATTTGCTACCAGAACCTTCATCAAAGTTGATGGTCACAGAATTTTTCTAATTAGAAAAAGTGTCTAGAAATTAAAAAACATACATTATTGTAAAATCAAAACATTCATCGCTACGCTCAGAGTATAAAATAAATATGACAGCAATTTAAAAATAAACTAAAATTAAAACCTTCAAAACAATGTTTTTTACCTGCCTGTAGTATAATGCCACAGATGGTTTGTATAAAAATGGAAAAGAAAATTAAGTTCCATATTTCTGTAATACATAATACCTATTTGTTATTAGTAGTAGGTTCGATCACTAATAAAAAAACATATCATTGTAAATTCAATAAATTTATTGCTCTGCTCATAATCTAAAATTAGAATAAAGATTTTCATCTTAAGAACCTAAGCATGGCAGAAGATAAAAACAGTTTATAATACGTATATAATTGAATTGAAAAATATTCGTGATTTTCACATATAATTTACTAATGTTGTAATATTCATAGTTTTAATTATATGTAATAATTATAGCTATAATTTTAAACTATATAATATGTCAGCTAATCGGCATGTCATAAAAAGACATGGGCTACAATTCAGGCGTGTACGCTAAAAAAAACCTAGGCCGCAATTGAACAGAAAATGTTTAGTGCTGGACGCAAATAGTAGACACAACATATTGAAAAGCTCAAGTTTTATGAACTAGTTTATGATAAGACTCGTTTTGGGGCGTTAAGATTTGACAAATTATTGTGTGATTTTTTTATGATAATGTGAGACTACTTCACCTACTCATCAAGTGACCTATATTGTTAAATGTTGATGAAAATAGGGCTTCATTGTGTACCTGGGACGCCATATTCCTAAATACGCGCGTATCTTTACCGTGCAGTGGCGACAGCGTAAAACGTGCTGCACAATAATTCTGTATAAAATTATTAATTGAAACTATACGTAAGTAGGACGTAGGTAGCGTGTTTTTTATTCGTCGAATGATACCGCGAAACGAGTTTGATGTCAAGTTTCTACTAGCCTTTTATTTCACAATTGGTAAGGCCGTTTTCACACAAAATTACGAAGAATGTTAAGAAAAAAATCTTTGTCCATCTCACATTCAAAATATTATAATACGTAGGTATGAAACTTTTAACGTTTTGAACTATTGTAGGTACAGTCTCCAAACAAATAAAAATCATAATTTTAATTCATCATATCAATTATCATTTTGTATAGACGTTACAAATATTACAATAGTTATAAATGTATATCAGAGTACTACAAGCACAAATTGTAGATCGAGATAATATTATATCAGTTGAAAAAGTTAAAAAAAGTTAAAAAAAATATTGATATAATATTATGTTGGTGGAGTCCGTATATTATGTGAATATAATATATAATATAATAATATTATATATAGCCACTTCATATTATAGTAATAATGTAGTGAATACAATTTTTTCTTAAGTATTAAATTATACTATATAACAGAGAATCGCGAATCATTTAGGTGAAAATTGAAAGTTGTTGCATATTACCTGCAAGAATCACGAATACCTATGAAATCTAACGAAGATTAGATAAGGGAATACGATATCGAAATGAGCACAATCGTGTGTATCCAATGTTCATGTTTCCAATCAATAAAACTACAGAATAAATATTGTATATTTGTATTCATTATTTAGAGCTTAAAAGTAATAATTAAATATACAAATAGTTAAAACAAGTTTAGATTATCTAGAACCTTGGTTCGAAAATTGTTTTAGTTTTGTTTTTATGTTCCAATTAAAGTTAAATTTTAATTTTAAAATAATATAAGGTAAGTATTTGAATATTCTAATGAGAAAAAATGATTTCAAATGTTAATGTAAACCTGAAATTTAAACCATCGACCATTACGTATAAAATATATGTTGTTGGATACTTGTATTGACTATTGTTGCCATAATATTTGTTTAGGTAAATTGATCAGATAAATGAATAATACGAGGTCATGGGTATTTTTAAAGAAATACAAATGGATACTTCCATATACTGTACGTAGGCATTTTTTTTCTCTTGTAATCATAGTGTACAATAAATTATAAAATATTACACACGTCTGGTAGTGCCCGTAAGCACGCGATTCAAATGAACCATTAGATTATTTGTAAATATTATTAATAATAATAATAATAATAATAATAATACATATAAGATATTTGATGTTTATACTACAGCTACTTACTTAAGTATAAATTTTGAAACATAAAATATGATTCTTTCAAAACAAATATATGTTTTTAATTTTTTTTTTATAGAAAACAACTCATGAAGATACAAATTTATGTGGTATAAATTACAACAGGTCATTTAATAAACTGTTAACAAGTTTAGTAAAACATTTGAAGATACAATTTTAACTATTTAAAACAAAATATAACATTTTTCATTTTTAAAGAACCTGGAACATCGGTTTGTGGTTAGGTAGTTTTTCGGTGAACATCTCATCACTGAGTAAGTCACTTGGATGTGCTTCATTTGAATTCAATGCTAAATTATAGTATATTTGCATACGAAAAACGATTCTGAACGGAGAAATAGTATCAGCCATAGGATATTTTTGAGTTAACGCTAAACTTTTTTATTTCCAGGAAGAAAATTTTATAAGATATTTTGTGTTAAATTTTTAAGCTTTAATTAGTTGAATTAAAAATTTTAAGAATTTTTAATTACCTACAAAACAATTTATACATTTTCGTAATTTTTGTAAATATTTCAACTTTAAACACTGAACTTAAAAAAAACGTGTCTTTGTATTTTCGATATTTTTTAATTCCTGCAAGATCAACTTTGTACTAAACTTTTAAGTTTTCAACTTCGAAAAAAATGATCTGATATCTAAAAAATGTTAATTTAGGTATCTGTCAATAATTTAAAATATTTACTTTAAGTATTTAAAATTATTGATTTTTTTCAATCACTGATTTATTTGATTAATTTTAGTATAAACTGATGTTGAGTAAATATTCCTAAATTTTCTTAATATTTTTTTTTTTTTTAGTATTTGTAAATATTTAACTTTTGGTCTCCCAAAAGACAAACTAAATGTAATTTTCCACCAAAAACCACCATCAATATTAAAAATGAATCAATAAAAATTGTTACAACAATAAATACTTAAGTGTTTTTAGATATAAAAAACCCACACTTCATTGTAAAATCTATACATAATCCATTGTTTCACTCAGAATTTAAAATTGACGAATAAATAGAATCGAATCGAGCCAATGATATTGCCATTTATAGTACTTAACTACACATGACGGGCCAATGTGAAATTGTATAATCATTGTAGGTATCTCGATTTCATGAGAGAGATTACTTCATTACTACGATAAAAATAAAAATCTATATACATATGAATTATGATATTACATATGCCTAGCTTAACAATGATTTGAAAAACAGTGTATTTGCCGCATTATATTAAGTGCTTGTATTACCTATATATTTGGAAGTAAAACATACACGTATTCAATAATTAGCCATTACGTACCGCTTAGATTCTATTATATAACACGATTTTATACGATTGTCTAATTTTAAGCTGGATTACATCAATGGAATATTAATTATACTAATAACCATTAATATTAATGGCATCAGGACGATGTATTAAAAACGTGCATTAACTATTATAGGGTTTAAAAAAAACACCTTTCGCCTAAAAATAACCAGTGGGTACATTTTATTCAATATTTCTTAAGCAATTGTTTTACATTGCACTTTTTCAGAGATAAGAGAACGCGCATTGTGTATTTTATTTATCGGTCAACCGTTTGAAACCTACCGATTATAATTAATGCAACGCAGTAAAGTTGTGGAAAAACGTACGCGGAACCTTGAAGTTAAGCCGCGTCCAACAACGCTTCGTGATCGACTTTGAAATAGCCATTCATAATAATGCCCACATAAAGCCGTATTACAAGTTTGGTCAGATCAAGATACTAATTGGACAGCGATTTCATTCGACGCAAGATGAGAATTATGCGTACCTGGGAAATCTTGTCGAAACTCAATCGGAACAATTTTATCGTGCCACGGTAATTATTAGTCATGTCGTTATTAAACGAGTAGATCAGGTGGCGGGTATACGGGGATGCATAGGGGACACCACTCTTACCAATGGCGCTTTTCATTATGAACTCGGCCATTGTGCCTAGTAATTATTATTGTACAATGGCCACACGCTACGTTAATAGCAATAATGTCAAGCAGTAGGTTATGAGCTCGTGATGAGAAGATGACCATTGTCTTAAAATATATTGTAACTACGACATGTTCGATTGCTGGACACGTTTTGCAATTCGAGTAATTATTTGTCCGAGATTTATTTTTCATCTCCGCCCATACAGATGATGCATTTTTTTTGGTTTTGTCGACGTAACCGTATGATCTTTGTCTGAAAATATTCCGTCATATCATCATATTGAATATTTATCACAATCGTAACATTTTTATTTGTGTATGTTATATAATAATATATATTTTTAGATAACACGACTTAAGATATTATTTTTTAATATCTTGAATCGTGGTATATAATGGATAGGTATTTAAGTATTTTGAAGGTAATAACTGATTGATAAATCATTTCGGGTCGGTTTGGCCATGCAGCTGCTTAAAAATTAGTTATAATATTCCTCGTCACAGCCGCTCCCCTAAAACTATAAAAAATTATTTGTAAAATAGTATTAGTTAATAGTATTCTACTTAAATTAATGAAAACAGTTAGGTTCCTATATTATTGCAATAAAATTGCGTGTTATGATTGCTCAATTTCTGTGTTAAGCTTGAAATAAAATAACGTACATAAGTTATACCTATATTACTTATCTTTATATTTGTATTTGAACAAATTGTGATGGTAAACACTCGATCGATGTGTACAGGCTCACACGTAGTAGTTAACAATTTAAAAGCTGTACATAAAAATGCAAAATCCGATAAATTTGAACTCGTAGTTCGTGTACTCTTTTACAAAATATATAATGTAACCGGTTTTTGATTATTGCCAAAAAACAAAATATATAGTAACAGATTAATAGAGAATGATTACTAACGAACGGAATACCGACTACACACTTATACATTATCATGTAACCGTAATACAGTATATACTTAAATAGTTTGAGATTTCGTTTTAATGCAGTATTGGCCACGCTGTATTATAGATTTATACATTTAATTAATATTATACGGTATATCGTTTATATAATATGCATTAGAAGTAATGATAGTTTCCAAACTATATTCGACTATTCAAACGGCGATAAGTGTAGAATAGTTTTTAAAAGTAGATACATAATTTATTACCTGATAGGTTTTAAGTTGTACATTTGTAGCTCAACCAATCTTTTACGGTAAAATGTATAGTTGAGCCCTTTAGTAAATAGATATTATTAAATAGAAACATAATATACAGGACCGAATTAATGTATAGAGGCAATATAGGCGATTGCCTATAGTGCTAAATTTTAAAAGACACTTGAAAGAGATGATGCCTAGTTCACTATCTCAATTGAAATATTTTTATTTTTTTGTACAGCTTTTTTATTAGATATTATTGAAAATTTACATAAATCCTTAACGTAAATAATTTTGTTTGCACTGGGAATATATAAAAATATGTTCTTATCCATCTTCGTCATTGTGTAATTGTGTGTTACAGACACAATTTAAAATTTATACCAGTTTATAGGTATACAATTTCTAAAATGTAGAATAATTTTCATAATTTATCTTTTAGCTGCACTAACTAACTGTTCTAGTGAAAGAACTTTTTCA
Source organism: Pentalonia nigronervosa (assembly GCA_014851325.1). Lineage (NCBI taxonomy): Eukaryota > Metazoa > Arthropoda > Insecta > Hemiptera > Aphididae > Pentalonia > Pentalonia nigronervosa. Next base: position 80,542 of record JACXSJ010000858.1, on the reverse strand, counting down.
AATTTTAAAAAAATTAAGAAATATTTAATGTCTACCGTTGTGATTTGTGGGAAACAGCATTAGCATTATTAAATATAGAAAACAATATGTAGTCATAAAGTTTCAAGCATAGCTAACAATTTTTATGAAAATAAAGCAAAAAAATATTTTTTTTAATTTGTTTTTTGAATAAATTATTTAACTTAAACACCAATAAATACAATAGTTTGTATTGATCTACCTATTAATATTTGATCTTATTTCAGATATTAGGTAGAATTCCTTTTAGTATAAATATTGTTATAATTTACCAACTTTAAATTGGTATGCTTTGTCATTTTTTTGTATACTCGCTTATTTCATATTTTAAGTGTTATTATAACTTGCCTACTGCAGGAAATTTATATTTCATATATTGTTATAACTGTATGTTGGGTATTTGGATTCGACAAAAACTATAAAATATATTTTATTAACAATAAATAGTTGGATAAAATTACAAAGTTATCAAAAAAATTTGGTTATTAACTTATTTTCTTAATTCTATTTCCTGTAAAGATATTCCCAGTGGCACAATTTGCAACGGGATATTCACTACTCCTACATTTTCAAGAGTAGGAATGGGAATGGGTTTTACAAGTTTCACCCCTAACCTCAACCTAACCTAACCTGGCTTTCTCTCTCGGTATTTGTGCCATTAGGCACTCCTATGTGCATTAAAAAAATAAAATAAAAGTCACATACGAATTCATTAAGATTTAAACTCGTAAAGGTAATAAAATAATATAGTAAAGGCACATTTAAATGTGAAAACAATATTGTTTAATTTATCTGATACAATAAAATTACAAAGTAAAATGTTATGAAACTAACAATATATCAGTATGATTTTAAGATACATATTTGATATTGTTGTATTCACGTAGATATAATGATACCTACATCAATACGTTGATACCTCATACGTATAATATATCTAAAACCATCAAAATCCTAATTACCATACCTTTTACTTATATAGGTAAAGTGTATAGAAATAATAATTGCAATTATAAGCTCTAAAAAGGAGTAAAAAAAAAAAGAACGTAACATTTAAGATTTCACTTCTTCACGTCACACGACATTTTTAGCTTATCTAGGTAGGTACTCTTCTGTATGTCTTTGAGTTTTATAAAAAAATATATATAAATTCTAGTAAATTTGATTATTAAGGTAGGTTGCTAACGTAACTAAAAATATGTATGCGATATAACAAGTATAACTATACAGGTTAGGTATAAGCACCTGTAGCCTATGCCCCATAGGCATATAATACGAAACGTGTTAAACAAACAAAATTATTATATAATATGTGATTATGATGTATCATATTGTCATAAATCATAATATGATATATTAATATGTAGGTGCCTACTTCTATATAAGTTATTAATTTATTATTATTTTATATAGGTAGCCGGTAGGTACCAGATACCAATAGTATAAACTCATTATGTACTTAAAACAACATGTCTAACTACACTCACATAAGTACTTGACATTGACATATTTATGTACCAATATGAATATCTACCTAAAAGTCAATTAAAGTACTAGTTCTATAGGCTCTAGGGACTAAAAGACAATAAGGTTAATATAATAATTTCACCACAAGCAGTAGGTAGCTTCTTTTTTTAAAACTTGATATAAATAACTTACCCATACTCCTTAAACACAAATCCCCTCGGAATTCGGGATTTAAGAACTGTAATCTGTAAGATACCTATAACACGTTCAACAGGTTTTAGGAAAAAGCGCGATAGCTGATAAGTATTAAGATTACATTAACGAGAAGAAAAGGTGAAAACAAAAGTAAAAAAATGCATTGACCTTGACCAAATAACGCCAACAACAAATTATTCGATGTGATTTACATTACCATTAGGTAGGTACTGGTTGACAACCGTAATGCTTGCGGGCAAACTCTTTATATAGAAGCACTAGTTAGAGGCATTTGCGAAAATTAAATTTCGAAATCTGATCAAGGGCAACATTTTCCTACAAATTATTTCAATAAGAGCGAATAAACTCAAATGACAATATGAAATATTATTTCAATAAAGTTGTTGACAATTTTGGGTAAATATGTTGTACATATCTAATGTTTAGACAATGTTAATTTATGTATTTTGTTTGAAGTTTGAACAATATGATTTGTATTTATTACAACTTAACAATGCACGCAAAGATATAATTTTCACTTTGGTGTAAATAATATGTACGCATTTTTAAACTATTGGAAATAAATTTATGGTATAAAATTTATACCATAAAAATACCTACCTACTTAACATTTAATGTTAAGTAGGTAGGTATTTTTATAATTTATGCACCGTGCGGTCTTACTTTTACTGTCTATTTTATAATTGCAATTTCGTATTTGTATAATAATTTACGAAATATATTTGAATGATTTTGATCTACCACATTGCGATGTTTGTAGTCATCGTCAATACGTTTTTTTTAAATACCATTCTACAACACTGTTTTGGTTTACGTAATCTCAAAATATAAAAATTAAATAAAATTCTAATAATTTTGTTACATACTTATAAGTCATAATTTATAAAACTGAGTAATTAATTTAAATAATATAATTAGATATTTTAACAGTTAAGTTTTATTGATTTCCATTAAGTTTATAAACTATAAGTCTTAACGTAAGCAGAACTAAGGTAGAATGTAGTAGCCTGTAGAATCACCGAGGACCGCGGTGGGCGGTGAGTATAATATAGGTAGCCAGGTACTACCTATATATAAAAAAATAGGAGTACTACACGATTACGTATGTTAAACAATTGATTTTAAAATTTACCCCAAAAGCCAAACGATTGCGTATGATTTGTTGTGTAACGTTACCGCATTTAAGTTTTTAGTTTAAAATAAATATAATATATATTTTTATTTTATTTTATTTTATTTTAATATTACCATAAAATACATTTTTATATTATTATACAAAATAAAATAATTAAAATGAACAAAGGGTTAAGCTAATGTATTGTAAAAGTGTATTAAATTTAAAATTTTATACCTTGATACCACTTGAATAACTAATTTTTGACAAACTTTTATAATATTTTTATGAGTTTTATACTTAATTCTATTCTTTCATAGTTTTTTTTATACGAATTAAATCAGCACTTTCCATTTTGTTAACTCGACCTTTGAATATTGATTGTATTTTCATACATGTTTCCTCCTGCGTTTCTTTTAGAATTGAAATAACTGCATAATGGGTGGGTACTGTGAAATTGAGCGTTAAAAGTACAATAAAAATTGTTTAATTCAATTGTTGATTAATTTTAACTAATCATTCTTAAATCGCGCGTTCTATTTGTTCAAATTAAATGGCAACTGTGCTTGAAAGTTGCAGATAAAAATCGTACGCGCTCGTATTTCACCGGGCAGTAGGTACCTACATAAATTGTGGTCAGTAGAGAATTTACAAAGATTTAATCACTGTGAGACGACAGTGATTAGATCTAGTTATATATATATATATATATATTGCCAAATTGAGGCTATTACAATAATATCTAAAAATCGATATTGAATGATACATTATTTTCTTTTTGTCGTTTCAGATCACACGATTGATTAGACTAAAAGTATGATATTTATGTACCTACCTTGAATCACTTCATAGGACATAGGTAAGTAAATATTTTAAGATACCTACCTATCTTATGCTTAATGAAATAAGTATATCGTATATGGCACAGACACATATTATTATTATTATGTTGTCAAGTCATAGACAATAAACTTATCCGATTATAGTGTTATACTATTACACTAATATCATAGTAATTACATTATATACCTATATTTTATTATTTTATTTGTTCACTTCTAAGTATTTGACCATTCAATACGTGCATATTATACGTCCCTTATATTGTTGTAAGCAATTAAAGCTTATAAGTATTTTTAGTTATTAGTTTATTAGGTACCTGCCTACCTATGGGCTTTGGCTAGGTATAAATGACTTATGTCTCATGTAACCATATTTTGTTTTTTAATAAAAATTGTTTTACTAACGACAATTTCTAATTTTTAAGTTGTAGAGTGAAAGTCTTAGAACAATTTCTAAAGATACCTATACTCTGTTCAAAGAAAGAGCACGCCGCGGACCGACGAAAATCAGTTTTTATGCGCATCCCCACGCAACACCCTGCCATAGGGTGATTAGTTTCCTGGGTAGGGTGAAGCGGGGGATGCGCAGAATCGGCGTGTTCTCTCACTGAACAGAGTGTATGTTTTTTTAGCAGTTCCATTGGACAATGTTACCAGAAATGATGATGATTAGACACTGTCAGCAGAAATTAAAAATACTCGAGAATTAGCTATGGGCAATAATGAAATATTGTCCGTTTTGTGAATAAATCAATATGAACCAAAATCACAATGTCTATTGCCTAATAAATGTGAATAACCATATAGAGGCTTGATAAAATGTTCCTCAGAAATTGTTCTTGCGGTAGGTAATTGAAAAATTGTCATCAACAGTTTTTAATTTTGAATCCATCATACGTTTTTACTGAAATTGTTATTAATCATTGTTATTGCACCTCACAGTTGTCCGCCGAATTGAAATTTGTTTTAGCCGTCACCTATCAGTACATGTGATAGGTATAATTGGTGTATTAATTCTATGATTATTATTATTATTATTATCAGTCAACAATTACATAACCCGACTATCCCACTATCGCTTCTTAAAACTCTAAACAAATGTACCATTTCCGAAGGCTGAACTAGAAAAGATAGCTAATAGAGCCCCTCATATTTTTTAGACTAAACTTGTACTTGCTTATAATCTTTACATATAATTAGCGATTACCTATTGTATTTGTATATGAATGATAGTATTAAAATAATAAACAATAAGATGGCAAGTGAGTGAAAGAACTAATACGTGGTGAATTATCAACTTGTCCGCAATTTAACTAACAAAAAAAGTTCTTTCGAATGTTATGGATAGGTACGTTAATTTATCACTACCTAAAAGATCTTACATACCTACTTTTTTCTAAAAAAAAACAACATATTTGCCTTTTTTTTATTAGTTAATTTATTTATTAACAATTGTACGGGACAAGTCATTTAAATACAGAAACATAATAATAATCTAGAACAACCAGTGGCGTATTTACAGGGGGAGGGGTCCATGGGGTCTGGACTCTCTCTCCGCTGGCCTCATTAATTAATACTTATCCAAACATCTAATATATTATGTGCTAATATAAGTAGTAACCACATAAAATGTTTTTTTTTTACGTATTCACAAAAAAAAAAAAACATTAATTTCCTTCTTGGGCCCTTTTCACAAGCCGTAATCGAAGGTAAACACTGAACATAAAAATAATTACTTTGTTGAGTAACCTGTCCTATATTTTAAATCGTGGTTGCAATATGCCAGTTGGAAATCGATAAGGTGCTTATTGGCTGTTAACTCGGGGACACAACAATTACAAAATAGCTAAAATTGCACCTATTGCGTCCTATTCTTTATTTGTAAAGATACCTGCCCGATGTCCGTTATAAGCTTTAATAATTTTCGTTAATCAGTATTCATGTTTCAAACATCGTGATTATTTTTATACTGGCCAACGCTCTCTACTCTTGTATGCGTATAATATTTGTTATGAATTATAACTGTGTTTTTAATTTTATCATTATGTAGACGATGCTAAAATGGACTAGCAATGATGTCCATTCGTCGGAACACACACCTAGACATTGATGAAGTCATCGACGAATTGGCATTAAGTCCTATAAGATTGGGTTTTATATTATAAATGTTCTTTTGTATGATCAAAAATAAATAATTATTAACATAAATATGGAATAGCCCCCACATAAATGTGTTTGGGAAATTAGCTGGACCCCCTCCGTGGAAAATTCCTAAATACGCCACTGAGAACAACCGAAGACAAAAGGATATATATAATAAAATATATCTAGTTTATAGATTAAAAAGGCACTGAAACACAATAATAAACTAAAAATGAAACACATATAATAAGGTTTAAGTTTGAAAATGTAAATAGAGCTTTAGTTTTAAAACATTCATGGGACATAAAAAACAAATCGAAATCTTTACAAATTAAATTACAAAGCAAAAGCGCTCTTGGAAAAAAAGAACCGATGCAATTTTTTTTTTTTTTTTAAAGAGTAACAAAATAATATTTGAATTAAATAATTATGCATAGGTACAAATATCGATCTTGCTTAATAAATCGGGACATTCAATATTGCTATTAAGAAGTTCATAAATGATTAAGACGTCAGAGAGATTACGTCTAATCATACATGGTTGATTAAAAATACAAGTAGAGTCTGTTATTAATGAAAATGAGTCTCTGGAATTGGTAAATTTAAACAAAAAGTAATTATCTTTAATATTGTCAACCAGTTTATAAGTAGATTTTGACCCCAAATCAATGATCCAAACTTTAAGTTAGACCTAACAAGGGGGCAATAGAGCATTTGTAATGCATTTTGGGGTAAATCAAAAAAGAAAAAAATAGTGTAGATACATGCAATTTTCATCAAATGTTCGTATAACCATTTTCTAAGCATCATACAATTTTCAATATATTTTGAATTTTTTTTTTTTTTGAGCTGTTTATAGGCATAAGACATTTTGAGTTTTTTTTTATTTTTTAGATAGTTTTTTTTTTGACAGAATTTTCAGCTGGTAAAAAACTTAAAAATTTAATACAAGGTTATTCATAACTTGTTGTAAGTGAAAATTAAAAAAAATAGCATAAGTCTATAATAGTTTTTTATAAACGCTAAAATTAGAATATCGACAAAATAAGTAAAAATCACAATAATTTGTAGTTTTTTCAAATTTATAAATTCATAAAAAATGTTCTGTTTAAATTTGAGATTTGAAAATTCAATACACAATTCTCCATAAGCTTTTCTATCTAAAAAATTTAATGGAATATGAAACTAATTTATTATGAACATATGAAATTAGACATTGAACCTATAAACTATCGATTTCTTAGGAGGGAACGATTTTCTTATTTTGTTGTAATTCAAAAATAAATTACCGTAGACATTTGAAAATTTCACCAAATGCGAGATTATCATTTTCTATATACCAAAAAATTTAAAAAAGATTTTGACTCTTTTTGAGCTATTTGAAGGCTTCAAAAATTTTCGGTTTTTTAAATTTTTTTTCTATAAAAATCGATAAAAAAAAATGTTGTTGGGTCAAAATTCTTGAAATTTAAAACAAAGGCACAATTTTTTTTTAGCATTTAAAGTTCATATTTTGACCAAAATATCGAGCATTTGTTTAATTGTTTTATAGCTAAAAGTTTATAAAATGTTCAATTTTTATAGCTAAGGATTGAAAATTGAAAACAAGGTTTCTCATAAGTATTTTATGTCGAAATCAATGAGTTTAAAATATATATTTACATGGTTGATTTTTATAGACATTTTAAGTTCGAATTTAGACGAAATTAAATATTTAAATAAAGAATAACAATGTTATTTATTTCGTTGTTATTTAAAAATATTTTTATTTTGTGCTTGACTCTTTTAAAGTATTTTATTATATTTTATACACTCAATGATATTTTCAAATGCAATGTTTTCTCAAAAAATTAATTCAACCTACTGTAATATTAATAGTAAAATGAATTATTTTAATAACAATAATACCTATTATAAAATACACTTGTGTAGGCTAACAAACCACCTCGTTCCAGGTTGTTCTTTAATGAATTTATATTATTGAGTTCAAAATGAACACATCTATTACAGTGGCCCACTCGACACCTACTGTACAGCAGAGCGGTACCCACTTGCCGATCTTTTTAATAATTGAATATAGGTAATTTAGGGCCATCAACAAACATTAATATACAGAATAAGGAATTAAAAATAAACGGTAGATCATTATGTACAGTTTAAACAATAAAAGCTCTAAGTGCGAGCTTTGAGGTGTACCTCAGAGCTAACAGATATAACTTTTGATATTAAACATGACAATTTAAATAACCGACTTCTATCAATTAGGTAAGAATTTAACCAATAAGAAAATAACTGTGCAGTCTAAATCTTTGTAGTTTGATTATAAGCAAGTCATAGTTCACTTTGTCAAAAGATTTACGAAAATATGTATAAGTTATATCAATTTTAAAGCTGTTTTCAATAGAGGAAATTAAATTTGTATGATAAGTGAGTAAATTAGTAAAACAGATTTTTTAGGCCGAACCCTGTGTTAGTTAGAACAAATAAAGTTAGATGATAATTTAGATAGTTTTTTAGTAATAATAGAATTGAATAGTTTTAGTATAATAGACAATTTAGAAATCGATCTATAGTTAATAACATTAATAACATAACTTTTACTTGTTTCATAAAGTACTTTAAATATTGTATTAAATTCTAAGCAAAGAAAGAAACCATACTAAATGTCTTCTTTACCATAGGTGAGTGGTCTTTAACTGGCATGTCGCTACATAATTTTGGATCATGTGAACTTTAAGTGAATGGCAAAAATTGAATAATAACTAAAACAGGTCGCAAACCTTATAAAATCGAAAACCACTGTAATAGGTCATAACATGTCCTGTGACTTGATGGTTTGTACATTTTACACATTTTATTATGCATTTTGAATATATTATCAATATATAACATATTTTAGCACATTCATCAAAAGCATAAAAATTTACTATTATAGATGTTAATAATTACAAATATGAATATAATATTTTTAAAAAAACACAAAATGTATTACAATATTTAGATATGAATATAAAATGTTATATCAAGTATAAAAAAAAAACAATCTCAAAGTTATAACAAAAATATAATTGAATTAAAAAAAAAAAATAATTAAGCTCAATTTATCAATCAAAATCATTAAAATCGTACATTTTGTTGCCGTTTTTTTCTCCTTTCCAATTTCTTTTGTTTTTTCTCATTTATTTCTGGTGAATCATCTTCTGGTACTTTTTGCATAAAATAGGGTCCTAAAAAGTTTTTCCATAATATCCAGAATGCTTGACCAGGTGCCTTTAAAATGTAATTCATAAAATAATATCTACTAAACTATACAAAATTAATTTTTTTTAACTTACTAGGAGCCATAAAAGCCAAAAGTAGTTAGAAATAAGTGATAATAATTGGCAACCTGATGTTAATATAATCAGGTCCTTTGTATGCCTAAAATAAAAATACATTATGTACACTTTGTCCAGCAAGAGAACATGCCAAGAATACGCCAACAAAAATCTGTTTTTCTGCATATCCTCACACAGAACTCTGCCATAGGGGGACCTGTTTCAATGACAGGGTGACATGGGGGGATACGCAAAATTGATGTGCTCTCTCACTGGACAGAATATAGATTAAATAATAAATATTTAAACAATAAATATCCATGATAATTTGATTATAACAATAATATTATGTAATTACTCGGCTAAACCTCCTTCCATGTTGAGATCTGTACCGGCATCTAGTAACTGACCATTTTCAGTAAATTTAGCAACTGACATATACGCCATAAATTTATAGCTACCACCATGTGATGCAATAACAAGAGCATATAGAAACTGTAAAAACAAAATTATTTATTGAAAAATTGTTTCATAATACTCAAAGTAATTCAATGCTAATGAAATACTTAAACACAATTATTACAAAATGCATTAATTCAAACAAATCAAATTTAGTATAATAATAATATAATATACAATTAGAGTACAGAACACAAGCCACAGCAATAATAGACTGGTAAAACTGTTGTAGCCATTCAGCACTCTACTATTGCTTATTCCCAGATAAGCACCTTTAGGAATAAAAGTAACACAAAATATCATACTAAATGTTACTAATTGTTTCTATGTTCCAAAAACCAATTCGGTTCATTTAGTTTTATTTATCTACATTTAATTATACGTTGATATAATTTAAGATGGAATAAATAAATGTATTATTGTTAGTGATTTTCATGTAAGTTGATGCTAGAAATCATCCTGTACCACATAGCTGGGTGTTTTAAAAATAGATTAATTGATAAGTTTTATTTGTTTTTATTGCTTATACTAAAACATAATTTGACATAATTAAATAAAATATAAATAAAAATCAAAAGAATTCCTTCTCATTGCATTACTTAATATAACTTAATGTTTTTTTTTCTTTGTTGGAAATTTTAAAACTCTAACCATTATATTTATCTATTATATTTTAAATGTTAATACAAAATATTTGGCCTTTATGAAAAGCAGATGTTTGCTTTTATTTCATTAAATCATTAACTATTATATAAATAATACAATTTTACTTACAATGTTTGTAAGAGAAAAAACATTTCCAACAGCCAAATGAACTATGATGTATATAGCGCTAACTGCTCCAATCATATTTCTATAAAACTTCAATGTGGCTTCATTCTCCTCGAGTATTTGTTTTTGGCCTTTAGTACCAGTTTTACCTTTTGGTGGCTGTTAGAGCCAAATCAAATTACCAAATACAAATCAAATTTGCATATCATCAGTTCAGTTAACTATTTGCTATTTATAAATTTACATACCGCCATCACTCGAAGTCTTTGGATTAACTCCTAATAAAACAGGATTGTCTCTATATTGCAAGTCACTTAATTTTTTTTTAGATTGATGGACCAATTAATTCAACTTTTGAACTTTTCCTTTCAATTTCAAATTTTAATTTGTTAGTTGATATTTGATAACACAGCTTAACTCATTATCAATCATTTGATAACTCAACCGGTTCTACACACGTTCACGACACGTGTAGACACGTTCTGACCACGGTTTTAGAATATTGACACTGACCGTTGACAGAAGAGCGTTACCAATTGCAAGATGTGAAATCGAATTTAATATGAAATTTTACAAATATAGATAATTTATTTTATTTAATGTGTTCCTTTAAAGTTTTAACATTCAACTGTTGTAAGTTTGTAACTTGGTTTACAAATAGTCGATACTTAATTCTGACAAGTGATAATTTGATCTTATCCATTCTGGTTATTCGTAAAACGATAATATAATATTATAATGTCAGATCAATATTGAATACATAATATAATAAACCATATAATCCAAGGTTTTGTGCCTTTGTGGAATATAATTTCAAATTTGCGAAACGTTCATAGACCATAACCACGGTTACTGAAATCTTGCCAGGCCCGGGCGACTGAATATTGATAAAATAGATAACATGTTATATTCCCGTATAGTAAGTTACTATAGGTAGATAACATTTGTTATTATTTTGCTCGCGTGCTTTCGTCTATTGTAAATTTTAATAGTGTCCATTACTTACGAAATCGTAATTCATATTTACTACTATTATAATTTAATATTTATTTGTCGTCGACCTAATTACAATGGCTAAGAGTATAAGAAGCAAATGGCGCCGGAAGATGAGGGCTATCAAGCGGATCAGGTATGGCGTGAAGGAATTGGACAGGTTGAAAAAGATGTTGGTGAACGCCGGAGAGATAGAAGTCAAGGAAGGCGGTGAAATTGAACACATTTGCTTAGGTAATTTACTTTTTTTCATTATGTCGCCATTGGCTTATAATTAATTTGTTGAGTACAAATATCTCGTGTAATGGGAATTGAGGATTGAGATTATTACGATATTTATGCAAGTAGTGAATTAGTTAAAGCACAGTAGACTCTCGGTAAATCGAGGTTCAGAGCTGAAAAATAATTTCCACTTTCTAAAAATTTTAAGTTTTTAAAATATTAAAAAAGTATTCATTTGATTTGATATGTATGTAGTTTACATTAGAGAAACAAAAAAATATATACTTGCCTACTTACATGTTATCGTTTTAAAAAAATTGGTCAAAAGTTAATTGTTTTGGTTTGTTTAAAACATTGTTTTCAATTCTATTTTTTAAAAAATCAAATGGTTTGAATAAATCTTCCGTACCTTCATTGTTTTTAATATATTTACATAATATTTCTAAAGAAAGTGTCGCTTCATTACTTGTTATAGTGCCGTGTTCTATTTGCGAGTCTCTAACTTCTTCGTTATCACTGTCCAATATATCGGAGATAATATCGTCTTCAGTCCATTCTCCACAAATATCCAAATTTTCATTAATATTGACATATGATTTAAAAATTTCATTAATATTTATTGTCTCTATTAATTGGTCTCATTCATTGTAGTTTTAATCAGAATGTTTATAAGAATTATTTTTAGTCGAAGTTCTAAAACCTGATGTAAAATAATTTACGATTGTTTCTTTTTTTACAAGTCGCCATGCTTTATCACAAGGTGTATAGTATCTAATAGAGCAATCCTTAAACTTTTGTAGAATACAGACCCCTGATGAAAATTTTTTATAAATCACATACCCCCTATTATTTTTTTTTTTAATAATGCAATCATGTTACATATATTTTGTGTTTATGCCTCTGCGGACCACAATTTAAGAACCACTGATCTAATATATTTATTACAACGCAATTGCTATAATTTATAATTTAAGATCAATAGTACATATATTGGTATCTATAATATGATCAATGTTAATACAATAATTAATGTAAAAGTTTAAGAAATTTGAATATGACAATGCACTAAATAAAAGTCTTGCACTCAATCTAATAAATAGTATTCTAATTATTATATACTTATATATTCAAACAATTTAGTGTCATATACTAAACAATTTTAATTAGCATTAATCAATATCTTAACATATATCTAAGTATACAACTTTGTTGATGGAACTTTGAGTACATATTAACAATACCATTGTATTCATAAAGCATATGTTATAGTACCTATACCTCTATCTAGTGTAAAGTTGATTCATTCTGTCACTAAATATTTAATTTAATTTACAACTCTTTGATCTTTAATCAATTCTTATAGTTAAAGCTAAAAATGAAGAAGCTGAAAAAATTCAACTAGAGAAGGAAGAAAAAACTAAAGTGGACAAAACTGCAGAATCATTAAAGGAAACTAGGAAAAAAGTTCAACACCCAACTTGGCTAAGGAAAAAGGAATACAAAAAATACATAAGGAGCTATAGAAAACAACAGTTAATCAACTCTAAAAGAATAAAGGGATCTATTAAAAAAAAAAGTATCGCTGTATAAAACTTGTAATTTTTGACCATTTCAAAAATAAAATATTTTTGTTTAAAAGTTTATCATTTGGTTTTTAACAAATTTAATACATACTAATTAGAATTGGTATGCTATGCAATTGAATGTTGACATCCTTAATGTATAGAGTTATAGTTATGGATTAATTTTCTATGATAAATATAGTTTTTTCAAAATGTTGATATTTTTCCATGTAAATAAATTCAAATCAATATATTATTATGTATCCTTTATTAACATAATTTGCATTACATTAATAAATGAAAATGAAAGAAATTGCTATAATTGGATTACTCAATATAATAATTTAATAAATTAAATAAAAAAATAATTTCTGATATTAATAATTTCTAATACGGACAGCTATTTTGGTTAATAGTTATACTATACTTGGCATTCATTAAAAATGGGATCAGGGATAGACAGTTTTGTATCCGTTACACGTATATGGCTTTTGATTTGTTCTCCTAATATCTGGTCACCGCTGCACAACCCCTTTCTATGGCAAGCGGTGTGGTAGGAGAAATTGTTTTGGTCATACACATAATTTATGGTGAATGTAAGTAGCATATTTAACCAAAACATTTATATAAGTATAAGGTTGAACTAATTTCTAGAAATTCTAGTATAAAAAAAAAAAAAGGTTTTGCTACAAATATAAAACTCAGTTTTAATGAATTAAGAAGAGTTGATACAGACTTATTTTAATCACCATATGCATGGTTTTTGATGCCATATTCACTTACATGAGGTAAAAATTTACTTCATTGTTTTATTTTATACCTATATATATATATATATATATACATTAAAATAATAAAAAATATCTCTGAATGTACACGCTTAAGTTAATGTATTAACAGTTATAAACAAATAGATACAATACTATTAAGGCTAGTTTTAAACTTTGTTAAGTAAATATTTACGCCGCACAGTTGGTAAGTGACCTGTTTGTAATAGAAAAATGAGTTCATACAGATCATTTCTTAGGCATAAATGTGTGTTGTGTAAATATGTATAAGTGATTGTAGTGTTAAATTCAATCATAATTTGTTGATTTATTGATGTTCATTTGCCACTTATCATTAATATAAATTTCAGTCCTAATTTAAAGCATTAAATCTTTTATAATTGATAACAGTTTTATTAAATAAAATAATATAGTTCCAGGAAAAATTTTTATTCCCTATTTAAATACCTATTGGTAGTTGAACATAAACATATTATAAAATAAATAATAAACAACAGTGTCAAAAAATAAAAATATTCAATAAGCAGCTCGAGACTTGTTCCTATCCTAGACAAGTTCTACCTTATGTGGTTGATAAATACAACACGATTGAAAATTAACTAGGATATAATAACCAAATGCTATTTTTTTTTTTTTTTGAAAAACAAATACTTTCAGTGTAATTTAAATAAACAACTAATTTTCTGAAATTAAATTACTGATCCATTTTCATTCTATTTATTTTTTAATGTATGCATATTAATGAATGGCAATATTAGGAACAATATTATAATTTATAATATAACCTTTTTCATATTATTAAACCACACATTTATTTTAGTATTTTCCTGCAAGTCTTTGAAAGCCATACAACCTTCAATACTTGAAAGAGTACCATAAACAGCTAGATCGGCCAAGTTTGGTTTATTACCACCCATGAAAGTTCCACCATTTTTTTCCACTGCTTTCACCCATATATTACATTCTTCATATAACGATTGACGTACATCATCTTTTAGCAAGTATCTATTAATATTAAATATTGCACAGTCATAAATTATTCTAAATAATTTAATAATTTAATAAAATTACTTTTTTTTCAGTTTTTTACTTATTAGCCACATCATAAAGGCACCACCATAAATCATAAGACATGTCTCCCAAAAGGGAAAATTTTTTTCCCATTCGCCTGCTTTTGAAAACCATTTAAAAGAGTCTACAGCTTCTGACAGAGTACGGTAAGCATTTGGTGAAAGTACATGAACCAAGTTTTCATCAGACCATTTTCTCCATTGTCTTTCATTACTAAAAAAAAGTCCATAATTTAGATCCATTATATAATTTTCAAACATAAAAACTTACTCAAAATTCAAACGTTTTGATTTTTCAGATTCATCTTCATTCATGATAAAATATTTGTTCATAATATCTGTCTTTCTTTTTCCATCTATATCAACATAGGATATTGATGGATAAAAATTTGCAATATCTTCAATGTTAAATGTTTTATCTTTTAAATAAGTAGCCAGAGCAGATACGATCATTGTACTATCAGTAAGTGGTTGATAACCATTACTTGATTTTACTAATAAAATGGGAACTTTTTTATACTCTGACCAGCTTATTTGCTGTTTGAGCATTGGGTCTACTTCGATGATATCATATGGCACTTTAACATAATCGAGAAATGCTCGTACCTTACAACAAAATGGACAAGTTGGGTACTGAAATAAAATAAAATCAGCTTTTTCATCATTAATGTGTCGTACCTGAAATTGTAAATTATAAATTTAAAAGTCACTTTAAATTGTATGTAATGCCATACTTTACGGGTGACCTTCAGTTTGGTAGGTAATGTCTTCAGAATCGGCATTTGAATTGGAGTATTTACTATAGCACCGGGCAATTTTCGCTCTGAATTTGAGAAATATGAATATGCTGCTCCAATAACAACACCAATGGCCACACCACCACCTATTAAACGCACTGTGCTGGTACGTTTTCTAGCATGTTTGGCTAGTGGCGACTCACTATTGAAATGTTTCGTACGACTAAATGGATTGTTTAAACGTAATAAGGACGGTCCTCCGACAACTGTTTTTAGACGTGCAACAGCCACTCGCAATGCCATTTTTGTAATCCTTTAATCACACTTAGATACCTACAAAAAAAAAATATATATACGAACTTACACATATTTTTTTAATACATTTAATAAACAACTGCCAGGTTTAATTGATCTAATTTGTTTAAACTTTTGAAACTTACAAATAAAATGATTAACAAATATGAAATAATAACTAACAGCAAATGTATAGATCATTATTAAAATAATATCTAAATAAGTCTAATGCTTATATCATATAGGATAGTATATGATCTAAGGTCTGATGTCTAATACAGATAACAGATAAGTTGATTACACAAATCAAAAAAGTAGTAACTTAAGACCATAAAAATTTGTTCAATGTTTTAACTTCATGTTCGACATTTTTGTTTGGTGTAATTTTGCATGCACTGGCCATGGATAATATCATAACACTGACTTATCAAATCTGCTTTGGCACATGTTTGTTGATAAGATAGAAATGATCCAACTAATCGAGTACGAGCGTACAACTGACTACTGATTTTAAGTATTAATTTGTTGTAAATACTGAGTTACTGAGCATTGAGACAGTAGTCAATGAGTACTACATAGTGCTCATTATCAGATTATACAGAGCATCAGACATCACAGTTTAATCGTTTAATAATTCTTAATTCGTTTTCAAGTCTTACCTCTTCAGTCATGGCAGGTAAAATGATCGACCTAAAAAATTTAAACGTGCAGCAACTAGCAAAAATGAAGGAACAAGTATACAAAGAAGTGAGTTTAATACAAGACTCTTTGCAATCTTTGAAGATGGCGCAAAAAAGGTATATTAGTTCACAAGAAGCGCTTGAAAGTGCCAAGGGACGACCATCAGGTACATCTATGATGATTCCTTTGACCAAGTCCATGTACGCCGCTGGACAACTAGTCAATCCCGAGCATGTGACTGTGTGCATAGGTGCTGGATATTTTTTGAAGCTCGAAATTAATGATGCAATTCAATATTTCAAAAGACGTGTCAACTTCCTCGTGGAACGTATGGAAGGCATTCAACAGATTGGTTTAGAAAAACAAAAGCTACAGAATGTTATTACTGAAGTACTAGAGATGAAAATACAACAGGCTCAAACTGAAAATAAATAAATAACAGTGATGCTAACCTTTTTTAATTATTTTTTCCTAACATTTAATTAATATAAAGCTTAAATGTTTTGTTTTAATACTTATTAAACTAATCAAATGTTCGTTAAATATTTTCTGTAAATGATTGGTATTGCTTCTTGTCCTTTTTATTGAAGCATATTTTTTGTATTACACTGATAATACTTATTGTCAAAAAATTTAATATGCATGTGTTAAATTATTGAACTAATATATTGTATGTATTTAAGATTCTATAAATTATAAATATATCACATTTTTAAATATTTGGGTTGGAAAACATTTTGTTCAATTATATTTAGTATTCATACCTACAAAAGTAATAGTAATAGACAAACTAATGATTATTAAACTTATTTATAGTGGCATTAGTATATTTTTTGGTTAATATGAGAGAGTGCTAAATGCTCTCTGCTAAGTACCTCCAACAATCCAATTGATTAATTTCAAATTTTAAAATATAAGAACATTTATTTTATATATTTTTATCAATTACATATTATAATTCAAAAAGAACTCATTTAAAAATCTATAACAATAATATGTAAATATGTAATAAATAACAATCAATATTGTATCTAATAAACAGAAAATAATGCAATATTACAATGTAATATTATATTATAATTATTATTACGTAATATTTTTTTATCGTCATACTCTCATTCTATATTTTATTACAATATCTTTTGGATTATAACCCAAAACGTGTATTATACCCAGGGACTAAGGTATAATATATGGAAATTCGTGATTATACCTATCTAGACCCAGATTCATGTTACATCAAAATTTTACTAATGTTAAGCTATTATTTTATGAACTATTGTTTTTATATTAAATAGTTAAATTATACTTTATTTCATATTAGACTAATTACTAAAGTATAATATTATATTATGCATGTCACCATAAATCTCAATTCTTAGCGTTCAAGTTCAAATTACCAACAATTAACAAAGTAACATTCACATTAAATTTGTATGTGTATTGTTTATTTGTTTGCATAAAGACAGCATGTATGCACAGTAAATGTTTGATATTTTCACGGTACCATTACCATAGATGTAACTATACCCCCTCTCACCAGAGTTATTGTTAGTATCATTGAACATTTGCAAATTGTTTTGTAGTTAAAAATGTATAAAATAATTAGTTTTTATGGCTAAGAATTGAAAATTTAAAACAATATTTTTCGTATATATTTTATAGTATAACGAAAAAATCAAAAAAATAATTTTTTATGGATATTTTAATTTAAAATTTGTATGAAATTAGATATTTAAACGAAGATTGACAATGTTAGTTATTTCGTTGCAATTTAAAAACATTTTTTATGGGCGCTTGAAACTTTTAAAGTATGTAATGATTTTTTGTGAAATGTTTTCTGCAAAACTTAATTCAACCTATTGTATCATTAATAATAATATGAATTATTTTAATAGTAATAATATCTTAAAATATACTTGGTTATGTAGACTGACAAACCGTCTTTGCTCAGAATCGTTTTTCGTATACAATGAATTATATCAAGGGTCGACAACCTTTTTACTTACGGGGCCATATTTTTATCAGCTTTTCGTTGAGGGCCGCATACAAAATTAAAATAAGCTATATTAAAAATACAATTTTAACATATACAAATATATTTATGGATAGCAACAATCATATTATGAGTTTCACATTTTGAGGTTGTCATCATTAACTTATAAAATATGAATAAAAAACAAAAGTAAAGAAAATTTAAAAATTAAATAGAAAAAATTAAAAAAAAATTATTAATAATTTCTTAAGTGTAAAAGGATATAAATATTTAGTTTCTAGTGTAATTTTTGAATTCAAACTTTACGATTGTTATTCAAAAGCAGTACATTGGAATGTTTCAAAACAAACTGCACTAAAACTATAACCAGATGAATGTTTGTGATAATCTAATCGTATTTAATATCTATACTTGAGAACAACGTGAAATAAGGGCATAGCTTATATCCGTAAAAGTATAATACTTAGTCGCAATTTAATTTTATTTATTATAATTTAGGATATAAAATTAAAATTTTAAACACCACGATATTTGGATGGCCGCAGAAAAGTTTTTCGGGTCGCGGGTTACCGGTGCCCGATTTATAATCACTGAATTCAAATTTAACACATCCATTCGACACATACTGTACAGCACAGCAATACACACTTGCCGCCGACCTTTTTTCTTATAAGTGTAAAAAGTTAGAATTTTGATACCCTATACACTTGATCTCCGGCTATGCACCGTACATTTTTTCGTATATCGAGAAATCGGGCTCGAAAATTCTCAAGTCTACGATATTCTGTAATCCTTTGTTTATGTATTTAATGACCGTTGGAAATTTGATTTTTCACAAACGGGAGGTACTACGAGGGTAGACAATAACTATAGTAGGTTAATGATCTATTTGTACCGGCGGCTTGAATACCCGATGGCGTTTAGTGGACAGTCGGATAGACGATAACATAGAATGATTTGTATGGTTAAAACGCAACAGAAAAAAAAATAATATCAAACCTGAAAGAAAAATAAATAATAATATCACATTGAAAATGCCTGTATATAGATTAATTAATCTCAAAGTTCTTCACAACACAATTTCAAAACTATATAGCCCAAGCTGGGCCGTTCGACGATAGTGACATTGTGGATAGTGGATACTGACATACTGTAAATGACTGTTGGTAGTGTTATACTTAGCGGCAGCACTGCATTCGGGTATGCCCGTCATATTGACGTGTTTGTAATCGGAGTTTTGTCGTATTTTCCTCTGTTGGCCACCGACAACTGTACCGTAGTGTCCTGTCGTATCCTCGTTTATGTACGCTGCATAGAATACAGATTAATTACCGTTTGGCTGCAAGTACTCGACATAAAGATGGCCAATCGAACGGTAAAAGATGCAAAAACCGTTCACGGGACAAATCCTCAGTATTTGATCGAAAAGATCATCCGGTCTCGTATTTACGACAATAAATTCTGGAAAGAAGAATGCTTTGCTCTGTCTGCCGAGTTGTTGGTGGACAAGGCAATGTTAATGCGGTTTATAGGAGGAGTATTTGGCGGTAATATAAAACCCACACCTTTCTTGTGTTTGACGTTGAAGATGTTGCAAATACAACCAGAAAAAGACATCATTGTGGAGTTCATAAAAAACGAAGAATTTAAATATGTGCGTGCGCTTGGGGCATTTTATATGCGTTTGACAGGTTCGTCAGTGGATTGTTATAAATATCTGGAACCATTGTTAGCCGACAGTCGTAAGTTGAGAAAACAAAATCGGGATGGCCAGTTCGAACTTCTATATATTGATGATTTTATTGACTCACTGCTACGAGACGAGCGTGTATGTGACGTAATATTACCACGCATTCAAAGCAGACATGTATTGGAAGAAAATAATGAGTTAGAACCCAAAGTGTCTATACTTGAAGAGGACATTGAAGAAGGTGTTGAATCATCAGATGAAGAAGAGCCTACAGATAAAAGAAGAGAAAAGGAACACAGGAATAAGCATTCCCCAGTAAAAGAAAAAAGAAGAGACAGGGAGCGTGAAAAAAGAAACAGAGATAGAGATCGAAGAGATCGTGATAGGAGTGATAGAAGAGATAGAGACCGGCATAGAAGGAGTAGAAGTCATGATCGAGAACGATCAAGAAGGCATAGATCTAGATCGCCTTATAGAAAGTAAAACATTTTCATTTGTAAATACATGTATAATTTTTTTTCAACAAATAAATAATTTGAATTCAATCAAAATAATCTTCTATATCAATGTTAGGATCTAACAAATCATCTCTTAAATTAGTTACATCAATTTGGTTCAGTATTAAATTTTCACACATTTCTTCGAGATCAGTATCCCCAACAAGTATTGCTCCAACAACTCTTCCGTTTTGTAATACTAATTTAATGTATTCTTGATTATTAGTTATACGAACCAATAGCTCACAATCTTTTTTGTCCAATCCTTGTGCATTATATAAGCCTAATAATATAACTTTATATCCAAAAAACGATGTTACATGTGTAAACAGTTCAAAACAAAAGTCTTGCAATAATGTTTCATTTATGTGTCTAGAATGCATGCACTTGGCTGCATACATTCCCATTTGTCTTGCTTGAGTCCACAGCCTCATTTGAAACCAATGTTCAGATGTCCAATCTACAGTACATACATCACCGGCTGCAAAAATATCTGACAAACTTGTTTCCATTTTCCAGTCTACTTTAATACCACCATCACTAGCAATGTCAAGACTTCTACCATCTTTTATATCAAAATTGCTATTAGGCGTTACTCCAATAGCAGATACAACAAAATCACATTCATACACTTTGCCATTTGTTAATTCTATCCTTACTAGATCGCTTTTAGAAATATTTTTTATTTCAGTCTTATACTCAATAATTACATTTTTACTGTTATGGTTTCCAAATATTGCACCACAGTGCCAGTCAGGACCTAGTGCAGCTCCAGAGGTACGTTCCCCGGAATATCTAAATCTTTTTATTACTCTGTCGCTTGATTGCTTGGTGTTCAGGTAGTTACTAAAAAATTCTGCTGCTCCAGCATCCAGGAAATGTGAACTAATATGTTCATCCCTAATAACCCAAATAATTTCGACACCATTTAACTTATATACCAAATCAGTTGCAATACCACCATTACCAACAATCAATATTCTATTAGCAGTAGCAACAATTGATTGAAAATACTCCACAGAATGTGTATCACGCAATCCAATAACATAATCTTTGTTATCCAACAATTTTGGAGTAGCGCCTGTACACAAACACAATTTTTTATACTTGATTTCCCGATGATTTACAGTATAAATTATGTGCTTTATTGAGTTAATGGCTATAATTTTATCTATTATGTATATTGTATTCTCAATGCATTGGAGATTCCGATCCTCCACTTTGAATCCCGCAGCAAGTTTGGTATAAAATTTAATATCAGTGACAACTTTAACAATTGGCGATTCTGAAATTAAAAGCACTGGCTCTGTTGTATACAATTTCAAAGTTTCAACACAACTTATGCCAGCTATGCCTCCACCAATCACAACATAAGTTGAATCAATTTGCTGGTTCTGAGTGTTCTGACTCATTATACAATCTATTAAAATAATAATAAAAGTTACTCACATTTCATATTGTTGATTATATTTTATAAATCACAGTATTATACATATTTTTTATTTATAATAAATTATCAAAATGCAAAAAGAATAGGTTAATAGAGAATGAACATTTAAAATTCTAATAAGTGATAACATTATCAATTGACAATCATAATAGAAAAAGGAAAGGGATGAATAAATTAGAAAAATTATATTTTGGTCATTCAAAATAAATAAAAACCAATAATAACAATTTATTTTTTTGTAAAAATAGCATCATTGCACAAACTAGTATAACATAAATACAATAATAAGTTAAGTATTCACAAATTCACAATTTGAATTACACAGAGTTTTACGCATGTAACAAATAATATAAAGAAATTTTGATGTTTGTATATTTCATAACTTTATACAATTATCTTGGTAATATTTTATATCTGTGACCATTATAAATCTCAAATTAATATATTTACAGTTGAAATAAATTAATTTACATTGTTCATAAATAATACGAGTTCATAAAATGTCCAATAATATTGAAAAAAACTAACTATAAAAATATGTAATAACAAAATATTTAACAATCATTCTTTAACTTTTTTAATTTTACACATTTAACATATTTTTTCAACTGAAATAAAAAGATAATATAGAGGAACTTAAAAAGTTGAAAATGCATAAATTATTTATAATTCTTAAGCATAATTTAATATAGATATCTATTAACATATAATTAATATTATCACAAATTCTGGATTCAATTTACACAATGGCTGATATTAAAACATAGGAATATTAAATATAAACAATGAATCCTCTTCTTTTTTCATCCATTGTGTTAATTTAGTTACTGCATTTGTTGCACATTCTTTAGAAACTAGGGGTTCAAAACTCATATACAATTCAACATCATCAGTTGCCTAGAACAATGTGAAAATTACTCATATAATTTAATTTCTAATATAATTATTCTACATAATATAAAGCATATACACAATTTGCATACCCAAGCAAGCATAGTTTCAGCTGTCAATTGTTGAAAAATTACTTTTAATTTACGTCCAGGAAAATTCATTTGGCTGATTAACGAACAATATACTGACATGAGGTTTTGTTGAAGTGCGTTGGTATTATATGGAGAAGTAAATGGAGGGCACCAGTGTTGTGAGCGGATTTTGCTCTTGTACAAAAGATGCCGCAATCCTATAATATTTGCTTGTGCTAAGCTGATAGGTTGGCGAATAATTGCCTCATTGATTGCATGGAGACAATCATTGCAACGCATTTTCTGTTACAAAAAATATATATATATATATACATTTATTTATTGTGCATTAATAACATTTTTATATAGCCATTTTTATATAATTATAAAGGACCATGAAATTAAGCAATATAAATATTAACACATTAAGTAAATAAAACAAACTTCTGTAATTTTTCTTTTGGCGTCAGACAATGCAAAAAAAAGATTATGATCAATTGTTAACAAAACTAGACATGCTTGACAATCTTCTGCCAAATATGATATATGAGCGTGCATGTAACCACTGAAAAAGTTATAAATACAAACACAATGACGAGATTATTTTGATTTAAAATTTTTAAATATATTTAAGAAATACTTTACCTTGAATCAAATGTAGGTAAACAGATTGGTGTCCAACTCTCTGCTGTTTTAAACGATTCTGTTGAATTGATTAGGTTTAATATTAAGTGAATATCAGATACATGCAGTGAGTATTTTTTCATACGTACAATCGATATAACATGTTTTTGAGCAATCAATAAACCAAATACTAAATTCTAAATACATCAAACATTTATTAATATTGAATAAAATTATTTCAAATATATCATTATTTTTTACTTTTATTTTACTGCATTGTGTCAGTATGGTTTGTGTTATTTTATCTCTACTACTTGATGGCATTTGTAGACAACTAATAGAATCTAATAAAAATCCTGGATCATTTTCAGTAAACGTTATAAGTTTATCTATCAATCTTTCAGATCCACTCATCAATCGTCTCAAATCAAAATTAGTTCTATTGTGGAAGATTTTTTTTAACTGAGTTAATGTCAATGTACTAATTATATTGTTATAGACATATCTGAAAGCAAAACACATGTTAGTTCAAAATAATTAATATTTTACTAATTTAGTTTTAGATTTATTTGTGGTTATAAATTACGTCAATTGTTTTTTTATTTGGTCATTGGGCTCAGAAGATTGGGAAACACCGACCAGTATAATAGGATCTTTATTTAAAAACACTATTCGAGTCTGACCGCAGCAAATTGAATGTAACGTATCATTTGAATCTTGGGTTACTGACACTAAAGCTATCATTAAACCAAAAAGGGAGGCCATTTGGTTTTCATTTCCAAACCTATACATGAAAAGTATAAAAGTAAAATAATAAGTTTTGTATTTGAGGCACAAATGCAATTTATTGGCAACCAAATATTTTCAATATTTTTATTTTGTAATCTATGTCTTAGTAATACATTGAAGGCTGTCCGGTCAACTGCATTTGTTCCACACATGCTTACTAACAATATTATATTTACCGTGTATATATAGGTTTACCAGCTGTACTTAAAACAAATATATGTTTGTTGTTCTCTTTAAGTTGATCAAATAAAATTTCATAAGAACTTCCTTGTTCTGAACTACTTGGTTCAGGCTCATTTTCAGTAACAGATTTATTAACTACTGGATTATGTATTGCAATATCATTTACTTTAGAAATCAGTGCGGTCGTGTCAGTTTCTTGAGTTTTCTCCATATCATATCCTAAAATAACAAAATTAAACACTTAATGATTGATCGTGCAACTCGATTCAGTAAGAAAACCGATGTGGAAAACGATTTTACCGGAAACTTTGGAACTTTTAAAACGATAATGAAGACCGGCCCGATTACAAGCAACAGAATATAAAATATATCATAACATTTACACCGGTGGCAACAATTCAACACGGTCAGACGGCGTTTATCTTTATTCTGTGATTTCCGATGACACAAAGTTCACAGCCGGCAACACTCATCGCAACAACTGGCCATGTCGGACGTCGGCAGTCGCGGTACTCGAGCACTCGCTGTCGACGCTGAACAGGAGCGGCGAGCAAAGGAAACGATAAGACGCGCTCGACGGTCGTCGGCGTTGTGCTCGGCAATCGATGTGCTCGTATGCAAATGGTCTGTTGCGGCGCAACGATTAAATAAATAACGTACAAAATACCTATAAAGGTCTCCGACGGGACGCCTAAACGCAACAAGCCCCACCGCCGGGCGACGGTTCAACCACCAAAACGCATCGGGCGCGTCGGGATAGACGCGATCTATTCATTCGCACGGCGCCCGTTGATAGAATTATTGTTTGGGAAACCGTTGTTCAAAGAATGTGGAACGAGACGATTATCGTCAGACGACCGTTGTTCGCGTAGATAATAAAGATTAAAGCACGGACAACGACTCCAGAGCAATGTCGCGGACAACACGATCAGTCTATGATGTTCTATTGTTCTCGCGCGAATTCACTGTCCCATAACACGCTCTTAGTGGTCATATTTTTAACGTGTTGTCCACGAGCAAATTTCGAATCGTATAAAAACGAATTTCAATTGAATAGACTGAATAGAAAGGAAAATGTGAAAAACGAACATAATATCACTAGTAGGCAATAAATTGGTATGAGATGTTATCGTCCTGGCATCACGTCAAAAATCAAAATATAGCGTACGATTTTTGCGCAACATTTCTAATATTCTATACATGGCAAACTATTGTAAATTCGCGATCACGTAAACGCGAATTCTGTAAAGTTTCTTCTATTCTGTTCCGGTTACGGGACAATGTTTACAATACATTATGATGGAGCTTATCATTTGTATACACCATAAAATAATCATAATATTTACTCTTTTTAAGCTAACTATATGGATAAGAAATTTTCGATTTTTTTTAAAATAGAAATAACTACAGAAATGTACTTAAAAAAAACCCTTTCACAACTCCAGGTGATCACATAATGTAATATTGTTTTAATAAATTTACACTATTTAACAACACACATAAGATACTCGGAAAACATAACACGACATTAATACCTCCTAATGTTCGAATTTTGCATCTTTGGTTCTGCGTGATCCATATTTGTATTCTTAAAATATTCAACATTACAATATTTTATAAATAATGTGATATTAAATTATTAGTGTACTAAACAATAAAAAAAAAATGAATTTTAAATTTTTATTTATAATTAATTGGTTATTAAATTATTTGTAAAAAATTTAGTATAGAAATTTGATGTGATGTGAATAACAATAGTCTTCTTTGAGAAATAAAGGAAACTTTTAACAAATGTATTTATTAAATTTAAGTAATTTCATATTTACAAAAAAAAAAAAAAAAAAACGATTGATCAGAGACGGTGGGTCAGCCTCTTCTTCTAATATTATTTTTAAAATTTAACTATATTACTATTTTTTATTTATTTTTCAATTAGTTTAATATGGTAAAACTGTAGATTAATCAAATTTTCGTCAAAAATATCGCATACATTTTATCGGTAGATAATAATAATTATAAATAGGCATGAATAGTTAAGTGATAAAATTAGTAAATAACAATATACCATCGTTTTAGTGGCAATATATTCAAGTTCCTATGGTTAATTTTTTTAAATTTTTTTTAACTTTAACAAAATCCTTAAGTTTTTGTTTTTCGACGAGGTATTTCGTACACCTCGTTACATTTACATTTTGTCGTACGCTCTGAATTTTTACAATGTTTAATATTTTATAATAAACATGGCTGGCTCAATCGAACAAAACATCACGTTATACAAAAAGAATACTTTCGCATATGTTCCACCAACATCACCTGCAGAACTCGTTGGCTGCAGTAATTTCATACTCGACTTTACCAATCGTAAGTTTTTAAATGTTGGACTCGATTCGGAACACAAGTTCAATATTGTTATTCACGTGGATAGCCAAGTTATGAAAAAATTGTAGATTCGGAAAAAAATAGCGCCCAAATAACAATAAATATAACTGAAACGTCTTGCAAAATTCAAATTCAGAATCGTCTTGGCCACACGTGTGTTTTAGTATTTAAAATCAAAAATGTACACTCGAACATATTGTAAATAATTATAACGTTGCGTTTAAAAATGATGTATTAATTAAACTTACCTTCATTAAAAACAACAATTTAATATAAACAAGTATCATACGATGTGGAAAGTATTGACTTCGTTCGCTTAAAATTGCATTGTGGTCCGCCGCGTACTCGCTGGCTAGTAAAAATCTACGTCGTCTGGGCGATGGTGTTTCGATTTATCGGAAACTGTTTGGGACAAAATTCTAAAACAGTTTATTTGCAATATTTAAACCCGGCACCGTAGACCGAAAAGCTGTACTCCGTTGTACATATATATATATATACATTAAATACGCAGTGTTCGACGAAATGGAAGCCATTTCGTTCGCAGGGATAGACGAAAATGTCAAAGACGCGGTGGTCACAGAAACCACGGAATACATTATATCGACCGTAATACGCGACAGCGAAACGGAAGAAAAATTGGACGATCCGGATCTGGTGGGAGAGCTGGAAGAGCTGTTGAAAAATCCCCTGTTGGCTAGTGGCGACGCGGCGGCTCGTCAAACGCCGAGCGTGGAAGTCGAATACGGGCCGGCGCCAACAGACGGGCTCGGTGAAAACGGTACTGCCGGTCGAGGAACACGTCCGAAGCAGTACACGCAGTTCCTCCGCACCGGCCGAGAGCCACGCGGATCATGGCGTCAGTGTGGAGAAGAACGATACGAGTTGGACGTGTACTGCTGTTTTGCGGTTGTTGCAGTTACGGCGGCGACGGAGATGGGCGAGTGAAGGACTTATAATAGGTGCAGGAACGAGGAGCAGAACGTCACCTGCGCCGGACCCGCGGAAACGAAACGTTTCAGGTTCCGGCGGTGCGCGACTCCGCGGCTCGTTCACCGGGCGCAAACGGGGCGCTGGTGGGAGACGAGCGTCAGGACGAAAATCGCGGAGAGCATCGGGAGGACCGTGGTATGGTCCTCAGATTCTTTTCGCGATTTTCGTCCAGTCGCCAAGTCGCACCTCCGATTCCGCAGCACCGAAATTATATAGTCTTCGATCGCTCCGCGCTTTTATCACCGCTGTCGCCGTCGCAAGAACCGTCTCCGTTGCGACAAACGCATCACCTTCAAGCGTACGCCATCGCTCACATTAGCCTCCCGCCGCCGTCGTCCCGTATAATCGCTCCCGCGACCGCTGTGGTCGGGCCTCACCCTTCATCATGGTCGTCATCGTGATCTCGGGCAAACGCGGCCGCGATGCTCGTCCACCCTGCGGGACCGACCGGAGTGCTCTGTAGAGGTGGCCAGTAGCCTTTGTAACTGTTCACCTACTTATACACCCAATACACACCATAACGTACCCCCCACCTCGCCTATGTACCTTGTCGGATGTATTTTTTTTTATTATTTCCCATTTTTTTGTGTTTTTTCGTATATTTTTGTACTATCGTTTGTTTTTTGGTACGTTTTTTCTCACTGAACAATTTTTTTTCATATACTTTTGTACTAACATTTATTTTTTCGTACGTTTTCTCTCACTGTTTGAACAATTTTTTTCATATATTTCCATATTATTATTTTTTATATGCTATCACTCTATTCGATAATTTTTTTTTTTACATCATATTGCAAAGATCTTCACGTTCATTTGAGCATTTTTTTTATAATATATACTTTTTTTCCCAAATATATATATGTATATATAAGATGTAATATCAATAAAATTATTTTGTTTATTTATAAATATGTTGTTTTTTTATTTTTCGGATTAACAAGAATATTTCTATTTTAATTTTTTATTTATTTCTACAGAAAAATGGGGCCCACTTTCTAGGGCTGTTCGATTTTTTTTTTTTGATAGGGGGAGGGATTCATTATAATTGTGCACAATTAATTGAAAAATGATTAATCGGAATAGTGATCAAAACTAAATTAATCGATTAATTGAAACAATTATTAATCATTGAATTGATAAAATCATTTTATAATTTAATCAATAAGTAAGTCATTTATTTATTAATTAGTTAACAGTGCAATTTTATTAAGCCATAACCGAATGTTAAGTTCTAAAATTTCCTGATTTGATTAATCGATTTATATCAAAAAAGCCTTTGACAGTATTTAATATTAATCAAGAGGTACTATTTAAAAAACTAAATTTTGCAGAAATGCGTGGTAAAGAAAATGATTTTATTATTCTAATTAGATCTTATCGACTTACTATACTGGCCTATTGATAGGTTGCAAATAGTTAACTATAAAGACTGTAGTGAAGACTGAACGGTCGCGCGAGTGGAGAGTGGCGAATGGCCGTGGCGTAATACACTAATATTAATGACTAATAAATCCAGATTCAGTAGAGATTAAATATAAAGAATTTTTTTTTTTTTTAATGGTTAAATATTGCATTATTTTAATATTACATAATGTCATATATTTCAAATCATTCATAAATCATAATAAAAGATACGGAAATAACTAATATTGGTAACCTAATGGCAAGAAATGGCTATAAAAATAGTTTATTGATTTATTCTTGTTTATTTGAAATAAATAATTAATCAATGTTCAATTAATAATTGATTAATCAAAATTACAATTAATTTTTTTTTAATACATAAAATAATCGATTAAATCGATTAATTGGAAGAAATTTTGATTAATCAAAATAATCTAATTACCACTTTCACGCTCGTGTGGGTCCCATAAAGAAAATTAACGATAAATTAATTAAAAATATAATTTTTTTGTTGAGCATCTATTCTATAAAATATATTGAGCTTTTTTGACCACATGAAAGTATAAGTTTACCGGTTTAGTTTTGAAACTAATTGTATATTACAAAGTTTAAATAAAAAAATAATAAATACCATTTCAGTTACCCTTATGAAATATGAACCGATATTACATATATGTAAAAACAAGTATTATATGGAACATCCAACGATTTTTTGAAACCTTGATGCATATGTCGGTAAATGATGTAGTACCAGCCGTCAGCGGCGCCCAACACTATGACTAGTGATAGATGTAGCAGTTAAGTTATACACATTGAAAAAAGAGAACAATATTCGAAGAAAAATATATTTTAGTAACAGCGAGTTGTTAGAAAAAATACTTATTTAGGTCACTTTTTGGTCACTTTTGTGATTAAATTCAGTCACTTCATCACTTTCTTAACTAGTTCAAACTACTTTCAACTCTGAAAAATGCACCTATCTCTCGGTATATTAATATTTACCAATATCAACAATTGATATAACCAAAAAAAGACCATTAAATTTTGAAAGGTTGGTAAAATAATGTCTTGTTACACCTGAAAAGCATGTTTTGGGTGCCATTACCAGCTGTAATAAATACCTATACCCCACATGGGTCTTTCATTCCGCTCAGACCTACGTTAGCGCTTATAACACCGAAGTGAAAACAAACGCACAAGCTCGTACATGTCCTCAACCCCACACATTTGACTTTTTCCTGCCAATTCTTGCCATCAATCTCGGAATTTCTGGTCAACATCAGCTCCCGCAAATTCTAAAAAACTGTGGGTAAGGCTGAATATTGGCATTGTAAAATGTTGAAGAAAGTGAAAAACTCAATATAGGTGGTGGCGAGGGAAACGTTTTTATAGCCCCACCCATAGTTTTTAGTTTTTGTGGGGGCTGATGTTGACCAGGCTATCTTAGACATGCAATGCGTACTTGGAGTCAACAATAAGTATTTGATAAAAGAAATGTCTATTATGGACACAGAAACATAGACGACTCAACACTGGATTTTTGAGAATTCAAAATCGAAACAAGATAACAAAAGTCGAAAAACCAACAAGTTCGAGTACTCTTTTACGTATATAATAAACTATTTTAAGGTTTCTGTAAGATATAAACTAAGACGTGAATGAAATATTACTGGTAAATAGAGTAAGTAGATATAATTAATGTACTAATGTGTAAATATTATTTTCACGGTGATTGTCAGTTAGGGCCCACAGGATCGACGGCGAGGGCCCCGTATATGGTTCCCAATAAGTTGTTATTTATTACATTTATATATTATACTGATAGTTGTATCTGCAATTGTCATTATATTGGTAATTGTCCGATCGTGTCCATAGGAACGACGGCCCCTATGAGGTTATTGTTCATACATATATGGTTTATCACGGGGCAACTAAAACTCCCGTCGAAATATTCTATGTTTTTTTATGTTACTTGGCTGTTGGAATGTTATGCCAGATGACTTTCTCCACAAAATAGGTACACAAAAAATGTGATATGCAATAAATGCAAATAATAAGATTAAAATCGTACATTGTTTAAGCTATTATAGTTTATGGTATAACTTCTCAAGAGTAATAATTTACAATAAGTATGTAAGTTGAGATATTATAGATTGTTGAACTGATACGGCACATATATCATAGAATATTGAGCATAAAAAATCACAAAAAAACTTATCGAAATTGTGTCTATCAAAGTATTACAACTGTCTGAATTTTAAACAATTAGTATACACTTATAGTTAAATTGGATATAAAAGTCAAAATTTTAATTTTTATAATTCGAATATTTAATTTATTCATTTATTAAATTTTGAACCTGTTTTAAATATTATCATCCGTTTTGAAAAATCTCAAGTGGTAATACATTAAAAATACCCAAATTTGTTTTATTAAATTAAGAACCTAATCATTATAAAACCTAACATAACCAATATGGCATCATGATAAACCTCATAAAGATTACCAGAAAAAATGTTTAATACAACCAAAAACTTTTAGTTTATAAATTTGAATAATTTAAATAAAGTATTATATTATTTATTTTCTATAATTTTGTACATTGTTTTTTCAAATCTTTTCTAAATATGTCAAGTCTCAGCTTATATAAAGATAGTTCTGGCAATAATAATCAATACACAAGCTATAGTTTTCAACTCAATAGTTAAAATATTCTTTGGAGAATATATTTTTCTCCATAGAATAAAGTTTTTAAAAGAGACATTATTATTAAAACATTTTTTTTTTAGCAAGCAATTAACAAATCTTAAAAATGTACAACACTACATATCATATATTCATAATTGCTACGTTCAATAAAAATTTTCTAGATCATATTTCAAGAAATCCGTGTAAAAAATTTGAATAAATTATAATGTAGCTTAAAGTCTCCAAATTTCCCTAATATTTTTACTAAATATATGAAGCTAAAAAAAAATCATTAATAATACGTCTAACCTGCATAGTGTGTTGTCTTCGTGTTCAAGTTTTTCTTACAAGTGCGAAACATAGAAAATTTACGTTCAGCGGTTATCACTAGCTTCGTTAGTTTTAATACCTATATGAATATGATTTACAACTAGTTCAGAATTTAAAGAAATACCTATCATATCCTGTAGTATATGGGCTGGTCCAAAAATGACCAAACGTGCCCAAAAACTACAGAGGATAAAAAATTAATCATAAACAAAAATAATAATAATAGATACAAACGAACTTAAAAAGATCTGCTGAAAGCGCTAAGTACTTGTGACTTGTAAGACAGAGACAACAGATGCATATATCAATAAATAGATGCATGATAATTTTACAATTTACATTCGATCATAATTTCAAGTTGTACCTAACTTTAGGTATGGTTTCATATACTCTATTTAGGATAAAAATGTCCAAATTAGCGCATGAATACATTGCGCAACCCATGACTCTTTTTATCCAAGAGAATATACGTTTAAGGTTAATATCAAACCTATAAATGCTATGTTGAACCTGTATTGTGATGAGCTTTACAATGATCTTTTCTTACCAAGGTATTCATTATTATAAACATAATAATGAAAGAAAACATTTAAATATTACTGAGAGAATATCAGACGTGTCATAATTGGTATCCTGGATGGCTGCAGAGTAGCTGAATGAGTATTAATTAATATTGACTAGTATTACTTAATCTGGTTTTGGTTGGTGGGTGGGATATTAGACTATTACCTCTGAACAATATTGAGTTGGCCAAGCCACAGAACCTAATTATCATATGTTGTAAACAAGGTTTTAAAAGCCGGGATAGCGTTACCAGTATAATAATAAAAAAACTAATAACAATATATGCTGATTAATAATTTTTTGGGTATAGGAGACAAGTTAGACTTAGATTTAGTTCCTAACTTTTACTTACCTATATCTGTATAGATTTTTTTTTTTAATTTTTTGTTTTTAAAGTGATCTCTATATAATCAATACTTAGTTAAAACTTATTATTTTATGTAATTTTCTAGGTTTAAGAATCGGTAGATTAGACTGCAGTCTCGTCCTTACATTTATACCTATACAATTTTTTTTTAAATTTTTCTTTTGCTTCTCAAAACGTATTTGCCTGCGGGCACCAGTATCCCCTTCCAATTTTTTTTTTAAATTTATGACTTGTGTAATTTTTTTACACATTTTTTTTTATTCTTAAACAAATTTTCCTGCGGGTGTTCATGTTCCCTTATCATTTTTTCCTTTTTTTAAATTTATATAATTTTTTTAAATTATTTAGCCAGTTATATACTATTATAAACTTTATATAATAGTTACCTACCAATTAAAATCAAATTATTCTATGTAATTTTTCTGGCTTAAGAATCTGGAGATTAGATTGCAGTCTCATTTTTTTTACACCTATAAAAATTCTTTTGAATTTTTTTTTCTTCTTAAAATGCATTTGCCTGCAGGCACCCATGTTCCCCACTCAATTTTTTTTTTAAATTTTGAGATACTTTTACTGAGAGCTCTTAGAAAGAATATTTCTCTAGCTAAATAATCATTTCTTAATAAACTAATTATTTTAAGTAATTATTTGGGATTAAGAATATGGAGATTAGATCATTTGTTAATAAACTAAATGAAAGTGAAAATTAATATACAAATTATGCAATAAATAATATCATAATGCCGACGGGTGTCACTCGAAAAATAACCATTTTAACACAAACCAAATAAAGCATAAGCTTTATTATTCAAAACAATTCTTTACCAAAAACATCTAAACATCCAAATTATTACCAACAAATATCAATACTCACAAGTCACTACTCTTTAAGCGTAAAATTTAACGTTCAGAATATTTTCAACACATAAAAATCGCGCATAAAACCACTATGATAACAATATTAAAAATTTTAAATTATTGTATTCAATCTGTAGTGATAATAGTCGTGTTGGTGTTGATAATTAGAATAATAACGATATAAACACTATATATTTTTCATAAACAGTAAATAAGTTAGTTTTTTATGGAGATAAACGAGACCGCACGCGCAGATGGGCGTTGGTCCGCGGTGCGCACGCGCATTTTCTGGTCAATTTGCTTTCTTATCAGAAAAGCGTATTCGTCGTGATTGATTGATAAACAAATATTCGGCCCGAAAAACATCCCAGTCCCGGGTCGCGTACCTCCAGCTATACATTTTGTTGATCACGATTTACGGAATTGTCGAGATATTCTACAGATAGTGCAAATTGTTGTCGTCGACGTTTTGGGTGCCCAATATCGGTGCTTGATAAATTTGCATTATACACCTGTACGTTGTACGGGTCGTCACTATTTTCGAATTCCGAACAACACTTTTCGTTGATGGCTATGACTCTGGGAAAGGATAACATGGGGTAAGTGTTGATATAATATATATATATATATATAAGTTTATTTGCTTTATATAATTTGTTCATGCATCTTTCTATTTTTATGGAATGTAATTTTGTCCTATAGAGAGCAGCCAATATTTACATGCAAGGCTCATGTATTCCACATAGATCCAAAGACAAAAAAATCATGGATATCGGCATCTACAGTGGCTGTAAATGTTTCATTCTTTTTCGACTCCCATCGGGCATTGTATCGCATCATTAGTGTAGAAGGAACTAAAGTATGTATCTATGTTGACAAAATTAAAAACTAACTATTAACTTATTTTTTAATGTTCATATATTTTAGGCCGTTATAAACAGTACGATAACTCCAAATATGTCGTTTACTAAAACATCACAAAAATTTGGTCAGTGGACCGACAACAGGGCTAATACTGTTTATGGTCTTGGGTTTTCTTCAGAACAAGAACTGAATAAAGTATTTATTTATTAAACAATCTTAGATATCTATGTTTTTGCAAATAATTTACCTATTATAAATAATAAATACCAACTAAACATTTTATTAGTTTATACACAAGTTTGAAGAAGTAAAAGAAAAAACAAGACAATCAGCAGTAAGTGGACCACAGCAGATTCAACAAGCGTTTATGAGTTCAACAACACCAATTACAAGTGCTAATGCCAGTCCTGTAACTACACGTATTAGTCAATCATCTGACGGTCAAAGTATTATTGAACCTCCCAACATGACACCCACAGATCCAAATACTACTCCTGAAGATACTAATTCAACTGAACAAATGATAAATCAGATGTCTAAAACTATGATTTCCAATGCTAATCATGTAATAAATATTAATACTAAACATTTTTTTTAATTTAAAATTATATCATATAAATTGTATTTTATATCTAGGCCGCGGAGAGTCCAAAACATCAAGGAAGTAATGATGGACGCATGAGTGGTGGAAATTCAATATTACCTGAATCTCAATTAAAATATGAAAATGAAAGATTAAAATTAGCTTTAACTCATAGGTAAAGTTATTATTATTGATTACAAATTTGAAAAAACCATTTGTTTTTAAATTTTCATTATGTTCTTTCTATGTTTAGTTCAGCAAATGCAAAAAAATGGGAAATTGAACTTCAGACACTAAAGAATAATAACTTAAGATTAACCAATGCATTGCAAGAGAGCACAGCTAATGTAGATGAGTGGAAACGCCAGTTGCAATCGTATAAAGAGGAAAACCAACGATTGAAAACTAGATACCTTGACGCTGAAGTAGCCAAAGGTAAATTGGTTTAAAGCTGATGCTAACTAATTAATGATAATATTACAAAAGTTTAACAATGTTTTACTTATTATCTTTAGGAGGATCAGAAGTTACTTCAGAATTAAGAAATGAATTAACTAGTCTACGCTTAAAAGTGGAAAACCTTGATGGCGAATTGAAGAGTAAAAATGAAGAAATTCAAAAAATGACTATGAATAGAATGCCAATAGAAGAAAAATGCAAGGTATTAAAAAACTCAACTATACAAAATATTGAAAAGAAAAAAATATTAAATTCTATAATTTTATATCAATTTTAGGTTCTTAGTCAAGAAAATGCTGAACTTCAAGCTGCAGTCAGTCTAGCCCAAGCACAATTGGAAACAGCGTTAGCAGCACAAGAATCACAACGACGTGTTATTGATACACTCAACAATAGTTTATTTGTTCGTATACAAGAATTGGCTGCAATACATAGAGAAATGACAACTGCTATTCAAACTTAAGGTATAATAATTTGTGAATAATTAAATACCTAATGATTGGTTGTAGAAAGCAATTTAAAATTTTATTCGTTTTTTTTTTAATCGCATATTTATATTGTTTTTATTTATATTATTTTATTCATAAGATATTGTTGAGTGACCATTATTAAGTATACCAATGGAAACGATTATATTTAAGGGAAAGACAAGTTCATCTAGATCACAAATGTATATAAATAAGATTATCTTTTGCGAATTGAAGACCTCCCGTGGAGATTGGTGTATGTTACAAAACGAAATTTTTCAGGAGCGACAAATAACTATATATATATATAACTGTATATATTGAAGTCGGTGTATGTGCATGTTTAGTATATCGTTTTTTTCAATGAACCTGGTTTTATATTACCTGATAAAATTACGTTTCTGCAATAAAAATTGAAGGCAGTGTAAGAAAAGTACGCTAGAGATCGGTGTATGAGACAAAAGAAATTTATTTATTTTGGTTTTAAATAATAGCTATTATAATTAATATGTTTAATATTGTTAATAAAGGGTGATTCATTTAGAAGTACTTTTTTCAAAAGTAAAAAAAAATAATTAAATTAAATTGTATAAGATTATCTTTATTATCAATAAAAAAAAGCTACATTTACATTTATTTTTTAAATATAATATCATTTAAATGTTGGCCGTAACTGCGGTTAATATGGTCTATTCTAAATTTCCAATTTTCAATAACACGTCCAAGCATTTCGACTGGTATTTGGCCAATGATGTGCGTGATGTTTGCTTCCAATTCATCTATCGTAGTCGGCTTGGTTATGTAGACTTTAGACTTGACGTAGCCCCAAAGAAAAAAGTCTAGAGGAGTGATATCATACGATCTAGGTGGCCAATGAATCGGTCCGAATCGCGAAATTAATTGTTCTCGTAATAAAGCCATGGTTTCACGTGCTGTATGACAAGTTGCGCCATCTTGTTGAAACCAAACATCATTTAGATTACGGACTTCAATTTCTGGCAGCAAATAGTCCGTTATCATGGCGCGATAACGGACGCCATTCACAGTTACGTTCTGCCCGGCTTCATTTTTGAAGAAATATGGACCGATAATTCCACCAGCCCATAAACCACACCAAATTGTCGTTTTTTCTGGATGTAATGGCAGCTCTTGAATCTCTTCGGGTTGTTCTTCATCCCAAATTCGGCAATTTTGCTTATTGACGTAGCCATTAAGCCAAAAATGGGCCTCATCACTGAATAAAATTTTGGTCGAAAACAGTGGATCTTCAAACATTTCAAGAGCCCATACACTGAATCTGTGACGACTCGGAAGGTCGGTTGGCTTCAAATCTTGCACGAGTTGAATTTTGTATGCTTTTAAACCAAGGTTCTTACGTAAAATACGCCAAGTTGTTGCATACGACAAGCCTAGTTGTTGAGAACGGCGTCGAATCGACTCATCACGGTCATCGCGTACACTCCTAGCTACCGCCGCTATATTTTCTTCGCTACGTGCTGGATGAGGCCTATTTGGTCGCGTTATCCAATAATGAAAATTGAGTTTCAAATTTATTAATCGTATAGCGAATTGTGCGTTCGGTAGGTCGATTATGCGGACCATAAGTTTCTCTAAGCTTACGAAAAACAGTCCTCGTTGAACGTTGATTTTCGTAGTACAGTTGAATAATTTGTAGACGCTGTGCCGGGCTAAGTCGTTCCATGATGAAATATAAAATATTACTAAACTAAAATAAAACGACAGTTTGATACGACTCATGTTTTATCAGTCATAAATCCCCATTTAAAAATAGTACTTCTACTTGAATCACCCATTATAATTAATATTATAATATTTTTATTTTTGGCTATACAGTTGTGTGTAGAATTCGCGGTACTTCGGTTCCAAATAGTCCAACATCTTTAGTAGGTCGTTTGCCTTTTTTTCATCTATGATGCGGTCAGTCTTCACTTTTGGTAAATCTTCGGGGATATTCATAAAGTTTACGCTACGTTTGGCAACTTTAATTTCTTGCCAGTTCTCTATATTGCCGTATGTGAGTTTAGTTAAAACACAGCCTTTAAGCAGCGATTGCATTGTGACCTTAACTCTTTGAGGCATGAGATTTTAATAAATGAAAAACCCCGTCTTGCACACAAACTTAGTTTTTTATTTTTTTCAAACTTTTTTTACAACATAATACTATTTGTTGCTTATAAATAAATGTTCAAAAATTAAAAAAAAATTATTTTTTAGTTATAAAAAATAGGTGGGTTAAAAAATGTCCCGCTGTGCAGCATCAGCAATATTTTTTGTTTAATCCTTTTGCACTAAAATAATTCAAAAAATGTATCGGCATTTTTAATATTTTATTTTAAATAACAAATATTTTAAAAACTTACATTTTAACATGAGTGGTAATTATTGAAACAATTTCTTGACTTAGAGATGCAAAGTGGTACATCGCATATGGTGCATTCCCAATCTGTGCGAACTTCTTTTTCTTTAGTACTGCAGTGAGCGCATCTTCTTGTCGTCCGTTCTGGCTGATGTGCTGATTGATCCTTGCGAACGGATGGCGATACA
Source organism: Pentalonia nigronervosa (assembly GCA_014851325.1). Classification (NCBI taxonomy): domain Eukaryota; kingdom Metazoa; phylum Arthropoda; class Insecta; order Hemiptera; family Aphididae; genus Pentalonia; species Pentalonia nigronervosa. The sequence continues at coordinate 41,137 of JACXSJ010000858.1, read as the reverse complement.
GATGCTCTTTTTATAGAAATAGGCGATGGTGATCCGGAACTTTTCTGTCAGCGTTTTTGAACAAATGTTTTTGCAACGAAGCTTTTTGAGATCTCACGTCAAAAATTTTTTAATGTAATTTTTTCTCCTGTTATTTTTGTATATATAATATGAGAATTCACAATAGCTGCGTCAAAAAAAAAGAAAAATATGCGATGCCACCACTTATGACTTTTTCTATCTATGTGATACATTTTTTTATACTGATCAAATTTATCGACGCAGTTCATATTCATATTATATTCCTTGAGTACACTGGGACAAGGAATCATTGATGTGGCTCCATCTTTAGATTTTCTTTTGACCTCAACGACATCAGTAGGATTATGAAAGTTGGACAACAAAGTAACTCCTCGTTTGTCTTTCTATTTGACAATTGAAATGTGATACGGGTCACTCATGTTCCAGTCAATGTCACCCATAACCATTTTTTTATCTGACTCTAATTTTGGCAAGTATTTTCTAGTACTATTAACCCTGAGATAGGCGCGCTCAATTATGTTACATTAGTAGGCGCGTGGAGCACAAATGTGCACCAATAAATTAATTTTTAATTTAAAGCATTTAACAACAGTATATTTTATGTTATGTTTGGTTATAAAACAATTTATTTTAAACTCTTAGTTGCTATAACAATAAAAAATAAAATTAAAAACTTCTTAATAAAACAAATAAATAAATAAGCTTTTGAATAAAATTACACTTAAATGCAGGATTAGTAAAAAATAACAACAAATTATGAATTAGTCAGTCATCACTCGTCACTGTCTGTTTTCATTTGTTCATCTTGTGTTGAGAAACATGAAGGGCATATAACTTTTTGGTGTTCCACGCAAATCCATTTATAACATTTATCACACCACTTTCTTGAACTTCTATTTTTTTTTCGTCCACAAGGTACACATCGTCCTGTCTTTGATCTCTTAGGAGGTAATGCTTCTTTATTCTCTTCTAGACCAAGTAGGTGTCGGCCACGTTCAATTATGATTCGGGGACTTTGTTTATCATTTATTCTTATCATTATATGCGGTTTTATAAGTTCTTGAGCTAATGTACAAATGAATGATCGACGTGACGTATTATGATTATATCCATTATTGAATTTATATATTGCAAAAGCATTTATTCCACATACATTTAGCAGATTGAAAAATATTGCTAGTGGCCATCGCTGTATATTTCTGGCCACATTATACTGTGCACACATTTGATCAACGACGTCTACTCCGTACTTAGTGTTATTATAAAACGAAATTATGTCAGGTTTTTGTTTATCACCTGTTTGATTATCTATCGCATCATCGTGGTGCATAGTCGAAATACATAAGATGACTTTATTTTTTTTGGAGCGTAAGAAACAATGGTACAATTTTTTTGAAAACCGAATAGAGAGCTGTTTATATTACGTTCTTTTACAATAACAAAATCTTTTGGTATCTGGCGTTTATTTTTTCTGAGAGTTCCTACAAATGTTATTTTATCTTTTAGTAGATCCATCGCCAAAGGCACAGATGAAAACCAGTTATCGGCTGTAATATTTCTGCCAGACTTTTCTATAGGCCAAACCATACGTTTTACGACGTTGTCTGGTGAATTGCTTTGCGAATAAGGGCCATCGGGTTGGTTCCCTGGATATATTTCAAGGTTAACTGTATACATGGTTTTTGTATCGACAAGTGCAAATATTTTGATCCCGTATTTATTCAGCTTATTTGGAATATATTGCCTAAAAGAACACCGACCACGAAATCCTACAAGTTGTTCATCTATGGTAAGATATTCACTTGGTGTAAAAATATCTTGACAATTAGTAATAAATATTTCAAATAGTTCCCGAATAGGACACAGCTTATCAATTTCTTTTCTTTGCATTCACATCACGAATGTCATCGAAACGCAGGCATTTCATCAGAAATCGGAACCTTTTATAACTCATTGTCAAGTATATCATTTCTACACTCAGACCCGTAGTATTCCAAAGATCTAAGATATTTTGTTTTCCCGATTTGAGAACCCCACTAAGTAAAAGTATTCCAATTAGAGCCCTAATTTCAACCACATTAGTATTTTTGGCATCCCTTTCGCGACTAAAATTACATTTCACTTTATCAATATAAATATTTGTAGATGTTGTAATAATTTGAATTATAATATCATTGAACAAAATATTGAAACATTCAATATGAGTTTTAGCATTTGTCCCATGTCTTTTTGTGCCTGGTAAATGAGTGATGATATTATGAGCACGAGTTCTCGAAGTGGGTGCTAAACGAGACTTTGACCATTTTGTACCATCTTTTTCCACGTAATAATTATTACTTGACATTTGTTGAGTTTCCTCGTCACTAGATGAATCAATTTCTTGCTCCGTATCAGATTTATGACTACTATGCGATACATTATCGCATGAATCGTCATCAGGTTCATCCAACCAATTAGAAATAATATTTTCTATGTTATTATATTTTTCTTATATTATTATAATACACAAAAAAAAAACAATACGTAGATACGCGCGTGGCGCACAAGGGTACTCCATAATAAACATATGGTTAAAAATCAGATACATTGTTATACAATTTTAATGATAACTAGCACATAACATCAGCTCATAACCACTATGAAGGTAGATACGGTTATTTCCAATCATATGATAACCATCACGCTGTTATCAATCATTTAAAATCCGTGGCGCACGATAGTGTGCCGCGCGCCTATCGTAGGGTTAACAGTTCCACAGCAAAAAATACATTTTGATTTCAGATATGCCAAAAGTGGTACACTTGTGAAAAAATTATCAATGTATAAGTTATGATTTTTATGCTGTAATGGTTTTGTTAGATCTTTGACGACTCGTCCTCCAAGATTTGTTTCGACAGAGTCACCTCTTTTACCAGTGTATAAATCGAAATTTCAAAGATACCCATGTTTATCAGCTTACGACCATACCTTATAGCCTCTTTTAATTGGTTTTTTAGGCATGTATTGCTTTAGAGTTGATCGCCCTTTGAACTTAATCATAGATTCGTCAACTGCAATAATTTTATGTGGGAGGTAATATTTTTGAAAATTGTTTTTAATTTTTTTTAAAAAAGGTTGAACTTTGTACAATTTATCGTAATCTGTTTCACCCCTTTTTGCCATAACCGAGTTGTCATTTAAGTGTAAAGATGAGAGTAGCCAACCAAAACGATTTACAGTCATAAAAGAACTTATATAATCATCATGTAAATCCAAACATGTAGACCAGTAATCTCTATAGCTTGGATTACGTTTTATTCCCATTAAAATATTCATACCAAGGAAAGTCATTATTTCATTTGTATCTGTAGGAATATAGCTTTTTCCAGTTTTCATTTTTATTTGGTATGTATACAAATTTGTTTGGTATACTATTAAATCTAGTATATCATTTGAAAATAATAATTGAAAAATTGAAAATGGAGTGTGTTCAGATTCAATATCAATCAAACTAGTTGGGCCATCAGCGCACGTAAAATCAGCGAGAGGTTCTTGTGAAAAATCATTATTTTTTGACCAAGTTGGAATATTAAATTCAAAACTATTAGTTGATGTTTCATTTTCATAACTATGAATCAATGTATTTTCGGGTTGATTAGTTTCGACGATATTGTTTTCAAATTCAGTAGTTTCTGTTGATTGATAATATTGTTCCTGGTTTATTGGCGGAAATAAGGGGCGACAAATATTACTATTAGTATGGTCATTTTTTAAATGTGTTTGCCTTTTCGAATGACGTGTTTTTATAGGACTAGGTAGTAGTAAAACGTTACCTTTATCTAGATTTAAAATCTCTACCAGTTCGTCGTCATTTTGATCCATTGTATCATCAGATAAATGGTTGACTTCCATTACTTCAACATCTTTATTAGGTAAATAAGTTTCATCGGTTTCAGAATCATCGTAAGAAGTAAAAGTGTCACTATCGGATGGTATATCTTCGAACAAACACTCGACAATATTTTTTTCATTCATACGCGCGCTCATTGTACGGCACAGCGGGTTAAAATTTAAACACTGACATATTATTTCGTCACAGCTAAAATAATGTAATTTAATGGATTTGAATCAGTTTATATGAAACTTAAAATGTTTCTACGTAATATTTCACGAGCAAGAACTCTAATTGAGGTACAAAACTGAAATTATATTATTGTGAAGTACGTAAACGCATTTGCTCGCGGTACGAAGATCACCGGATAACTAAATTGGTCATTTCATAGATTTTATTAAACATAATCGATTTATTCTTGGTGCTATGGATAAACAAGAATAAAATAAAAAAAAAAAAATAAAATAAAATATCTATACAGGGTGGGGCACTGAAACGGCCGATTTTCATAGACAAATTATAAAATAAAAAAACCAAATAAAAATTAATTATTATTTATTATAATGAAGTATATAACATGCCATTTATTTTTTAAAAATTATGTCCTCAAGATGATGGCCATCTCTTCTCAAACACTCTTCTAGCCTACTTCGTATATTTTCCACTATACGGTGTATCACTTCGAAAGGCGTACTGGAAATTGCTTCTTTAATTTTGTTTTTTAGTTCATCAATATTTCGAGGTTTCTGTGCATAGACTTTACTTTTTAAATATCCCCACAAAAAGAAGTCACATACTGATAAACCGGTGATCGAGGTGGCCAATGAATATCACCATTTTTGGAAATAATGCGATTTCCAAAAAATTGTTGAATAGCATTTATTGATACTCGGGCCGTGTGGGATGTCGCGCCATCTTGTTGGAACCAAAAGTTATCATTTTGAGGAAACTTCGTTAGTTCGCCGACCAAAAAATTATTGATCATATTGACATAACGATTTGAATTAACAGTTGTTGCCCGTCCATGTTCGTCCTCATGAAAATACGGGCCAATGATGCCATAA
>JACXSJ010000858.1:0-36081 GCA_014851325.1 Pentalonia nigronervosa | reverse complement strand
ATGCTTCATCAGACATCCAAACATTTTGAATAAAGTTTTCGTTCTCGTCCATTCGGGTTAGCATTTCTCGACAAAAAGTTATGCGACTATAGTGATCTGCAGGTTTTAATTCTTGAACCACCTGCACCTTATACGGGTGAAAGTTTAGGTCACTGTGTAAAATCCGACGTAAACTTCTACTGGATAAATTTAACGATAACGCATGTTTTCGTGCAGAACGTCTCGGACTCTTTTGAGAGCGGCTCTGACAGCAACGATGTTTTCAGGTGTGCGAATAGTTTTTTGTCGTACAGGCTTCTTTTTTAATGCTGAATCCGTTTCTTCAAAGTTGGTTATCCATATTTTAATAGCCTTAGACGATGGTACCGAATCATGCCGTTTAAGATTAAAATGAAGACGAAATTCACGCTGTGCGGCTACGGAACTGTCATTATTTGTGTAAAATGATTTTATCGCATAAGCACGTTGTTTACCACTCCACTGTTCCATGTTTACTAAATGGCATGTTGTCTTTGAACTAATAATATTTAGTGAGAATTCTTGTCTTAATTACTACTGAGAAAATCTATTTTTAAAATCGGCCGTTTCAGTGCCCCACCCTGTATTTATTTTGGTGGGTTATTTTTCGTCCCGCTATGCCGCAAATGTATTTATTTTGGTGGGTTATAATTTGTCCCGCTATGCCTCAAAGAGTTAATCCCTGTGACGTTACTTATACCCATTTTTGTGATATTCAAAAATTGATTTGCCATTAAGTTGAAATCGATAATATCTCCATCTTCAATGTCGACAACTTTGAATGGATTGCTTAATTTAGAACTTTGGATCAACTCTTTTATATCTGAGGAAACCATGGAAGCTACCTTCTTTTTTCTTTTCTCTATCATGGCAAAGTCTTGATCACAGGGCATAAAGCTATGTCCAGAGACCAAGAATCTACATTCAATGCTTTCAAACCAGCCAGAAGCTACGAGATAAAGCATTGCAAAAATCAACATTTTGTTTTTATTTTGTCCAGTGCAGTTGTCGCACCACATTTCAATCTTTTTTTTTGTTGTTATCTGAGATGTGACCACTTTTACAAAACTCGAAATGATTTCATTGGCTCCGCGACTAGCGATACCTTCATGCCACACACACATACAACTTTTTCCTGTGTCACCGACATGTAAACACAGATTGTACACTGAAAGTTGTCGGCTATAGTACATCTGGCTGTGCGTCAATGTAGGTACAAAAAGAACTTTTTCCAAATCCATACAAAGCACTAACGTATCGCTATTCGGCTCTTGAGCGTCCTTCATATTTTTGTACATCATAGTTTTCGCCATATCCGCTTTTCGAAGATGTAATTCTTTATGTTTAATAGCATTTAAACCAACAATCGTTTTATCTTTCCCTTGCATGTGCAACCGATCGCACGTCATACATGTATCTGTTCGCGGTCACCGGAAAGATAAGGTTGGAAAATACTTTAGAAATGTACGGCGATAAAATTCAATAGAAACATTTGAATCAGGGTTCTGAATTTTGTATGCTTTATGCAATCTCGAAATATTAAGATCTGGGCTGAGAAATTCTTTATTATTTTTATTACGAGTATAATGTGATTCTTCTCTTGGGAATTGCATCACGTGTAATATAATAGAGTTTCGCGTTTCTTCTTGGTACTTTATTTTATGTACATGCGAATTTGGATTCTTTCCGATGTTACTTATAAAAGATATATCACTGTTTTTTATGCGCATAATCAAATTCTGTAACCGACTATTCGATAAGGAAAATAAACGCATAAATGACTGTTTACAAACCTGTAGCAAATTCTCTTCGCCCGGCACTGTATATCTGACTGAACATTGTCTACGACTGCTATCAGGAATTTCTTGTTTTTCTTTTCTACGCCGCTGAATACTGATCAAGGAAATTCTGCTCAACAAATAATCTGCTTGTTGTTTATAACGCAAAGACGTAAACTTTTTACAAGTCATAACGATACGGTTAATAGTCAATTTTTTACATTCATACGAGCATTTACAAACAACTGTTGACTCGGGTGTGCATTAAGTTACCGTTTTTGTTTTCTTCATATTTGAATATTTTGTTATTGAAAATTTGAAACGAAAAACGTATACATTTGAGTTGTAATATTCAAGTTTAACGCATCGACTAATATATTCTACTGATTATGTTATCAGATGTAACATACACCGATTTCAACAACTTCACATACATAAAATCTTTCTTGAAATCATTTTTTTGAATTCTTAACGAATGTTTATATATACATAATGTACCACAATCTGTTGGCAACACTGAGTTTTATCAATTAATGTAATAAAGGGATTTTTGAAAAATTGTAACATACACCGATCTCCACGTGAGGTCTTCAATTTTGCATATTTATAATTATTCAATTTTTAATTTATTGTATATTCATTATTAGTGATTGATTAAGATTTAGAAATAAATTATGTATAAATTTGTATTATCTTGAAGAAAATTGATGAACTAGTATTTTTACAAGTACTGTTAAATACTTTTATAATTAGTGCTTGGAAGTTATACAAATTAAAAAGATTATAAATACTTATAACTTATTAATTAATATACATAATATTTAACATTGTGTCTAGATGCCTGACCAAAGTTATTAAGATGAAAAACACTGGATCATACACTAATAAAAAAAAGCTTCTTTATTTGAATGTTACAATTTTTTTTGTACTTTCTATTTATACTTACTAACTTACTTCATTTGAATCTAACCTTTTTTTCTTTAGTTTTTTTATAATTTTAATAATTTATTAATATAAATAAGCTAAAACTTGGTCAAACATTTAATTCTTATTTTAATTTCCAAAATACTTTGGAATATTAAAAAACTTCTTTTTGTTAATTTACAATATTTGATTGTCAAACTTTAAATGTAGTTACAAAAAAATTGAAGATACTCCAGACTTTTTAAAATATTATTTAATACAATTTTACTAAAATGTGTTTATTGAGGAATTTTTAAAAAAGTTCAGGTATTTCTAATCTTATCTACTATTGTCAGGCGTCTAGATACAGCGAATATTTCAAAGCATATTAAAATTAAATTTGACATAATTGAACTGTAGACATGACAAAACATGACATTATTAAACATTTTCGCTATAGTAGACAAATTCACTTATTATTACCATGAATAAATCTTTTAAAAAATTATTAAATATATGGCTAAAAAAACATTTAAAAAATGTACCTTTAAATTTTTTGTTTTTAACATGTTATCTATTCTGATTTCTTGCTTGGTCTGCTATGAAACAAGTGTATGAAAAAAATTTGCAATTCATCAACTTCTAAGCTCTACTTATATAATGCAGTTTGATCAAATTCAAATGCATATCTTATCTTATTTCTTTGGATTTAACTGGTTTAATTAGTCACTTTTAGTGACATAGAATACTTTTATTTTATGCCTTGATAGCCTAATAAGTATCAATTTTGATACTATCATTAAATACAGGGGATTCAATATAAAATAATTATATTAAACAATATTGACTTTTTAAAAAAAAATCTTATACATGATATCAAGTCATTGCAAAACATTTTTTAAAAAAATATTTTTATCTTTATAATAGTATAATATACTTATAATGTCTACTTTCTTGAATGACAACATACAGTTTTGATTTTATATTTTAAAGCAGAATATTTTTCTTAGTATTTTGATACATAAAAATTGTAATTTGGACTAGTAGTTTATGAGTTATGAATATTTAGTTTAGATAAGCCGAGTTGTGGAGTAGTAGAACAACATTATAGGGGGTAACCGCATACCACTCCATTTCACTCATCTATAATTAAAATTCTTATAACTCAATATACTCATCCAAAATTTAATTTTTATGTATCAAAGTAATTGGTAAAATGTTCTGCTTTAGAATATTAAATTAAAACTGTATGTTGTTATTCAAAAGTGTAAAAACTTGAAATATTATATAATGACTTGAAACCATGTAAAAAGAAAATGTTTTTGAAAAAAGCTAATACTTTTTGATATAAAGAGTTTTATGTTAAATGAATCATCCCATATAATGATCTATAATAATACAACTAAAATGTATACAATTTTTAAAATATAAATATTTGTTCTAATTATTGTAAGTATTCTTGTATAAAATTTAAATTAGTTATTATTATTAAATATACATATTATTTTATAGATCAAATAAAAAATGTAATGAGTATCAAAATAGAAGAATCAAAATTAAAATTTTTTGATATCAACTATTTCTAGTTCCTTTGCTATTATAACACTAAAAAACTTTTGAGATATATGAGAAAAATATTGTTTATGAACATTGATAGTGCTTTACAAACATTTTTATGTGCAATTTATTAAGATTTAAGAGCTTATCAAATTACTCGGCCTAAAAGTATTACAAATGTTATTATTATTTTTTTTAATGTATTATTATCATTTATCATAAGCATCAGACTATTTTTACAAGTCTCATTATTTCCTTCACAAATTACAAATGTATTATTAGTATTTTTGATTATTCATTTGTTTTGATAGTTATACAAATTTTTATTTATAATGATTAAAATTTTTACTAAATAAATGTTGGTTATTTACTGCAATATAATAAATGTGTTATACTATTGATTTTAATACTTTTTATAGTTATCTTAAGTTTATTTCATTTACAAATGTACAATTTTCAAAGCCATTTGTATGTTTATAAATAAATATTGAAATTGATTTTCTTCAACAAAGAAAAAATTCACATATTTAATTTACAACATTTTTAATTATGTAATTTCATTTTTTTGAATACTTTTACTATTGTTTACTTCATTAATTATACAAATAGGTTTTAAATCATATTACAGTATTAAAAACTTTAGTAATAAATTATAAAATTATTTTTTACACTATTACATATTTTTAATTTGTTTGACTGAATTTATTTATTTTTTCATTTTATTATATACATATGATGCAATAAATATATTTTACTTATTTTCTAATTAGAATTGCAGTGTTATATTAATACCTAAATCATTAGTTATTAACATTTAGCTTCCTTGTGGTTCAAAATATTTTAGCAACATTAAATTAAATAGTTTTATTTGTTTTACTGTAGAATACTATTCAATTTAATAATAATTAATTTATATATCATTTAATGTGATAAATTATGATGTTGTATTTACAATTTATTATAAATCTATGTAGTTTGTAAAAACTGATATGAATCATAACAGATGTCAGTGGCGATCAATAGATGTAGTCATGGAGGGAAGAGTATGGCCTATTTTTTAACATACACTATTTGATTATTAAAAATGTAATTTATAGTAATTGTTTTATATTTATGTTAAAGTTATTATAAAAATGGAAAAATTGTCATGGGGATTTAACCCTCCCCCCCCCCCATCACCATGTGTTTGACTACAACTAACAGATGTAACCATAAGCTTTTAGAAAATTGTAATACTAATAGACAAATTATTATTTGTATATTAAAATTGTTTAATTTAATAATATTGCATTAGAGTATTTATTGTGTATACTTTCATTATAGTTTTCATGTATAAAAATTGATCAAAAGATATTCGAATAATATATTTATTTTCTATTAAGACCCATAAAAGGCTGACAAGTTTGATCTGACATGTGAATTTATAAAAATAAAAATTCAACTAGTGATAAAAGCAATATAGAGTTGTATGATGTCATAAATTATAAATTAATAGTACAACAATTTTTTTTTGATTTTATTTTACTCATTGTATTTTCTTTTTATCTATCACATTCAACTTTCCTAAAATATATTATGCTAATATTTTAAATATATAACATTCAATAAGTCATTATGTCATCAAGCTTTTTGTTAATATTTTAATTTAAGGTTTAAAAAAATATTAATTGCATGTTTTTGTGCCAATTATCTCTGTTATTTTAATATATACATTTAATATGTTTATTATATTCCTATTTAATTGTGTATTCATTACTGAATAATTATAATTAATATTAAGTCTTATTAAATTATGCATTTATACCACAAATCGTAACATTTTGGTAACATGATTTGAAATTTTATTTAATTTTGTATTTTATCTAATATGCATATTGCATAATTATGTCAATGAGTCAAATAAATATAATTAAGGCTATTTAAAAAATGTATGTAAAATATTACATTATTTTTCCATTATAATATTGATATTAAGTAGCTAAAACATAATTTTTAATTATTAATAATAAAAATATATTTAAAACATTTTGGCTTTTGTGAACACAAAAAGAATATTTTACTAGTGTATATATATATTTAAGTATTATTGGTATTAAATTGTTGTAGAATTCCAGTGGATTTTCTATAAATAGTTATATGATCTAAGTACTGTTGAATAGTGTCCAGTGGTTGAAAAATATCATTCATACGATTCTGAAAAATATATTATAAAAATACATATTTATGACTAATTAGTTTAAATTCTAAGAAATATTTACTTTAAAATCAATATTTGAATTGAAAAAAATATAGGAGGAAGCAAAAATATTTAAAAAAAAATATGTAACAGAAGATTTAAATATCTAATTGATTAGGATACAATTAGAAGGAGTATGCTAACATATTTTTAAAAAGGTGTTTTCCACACCCCTCCAATTCAAGCACTGTTTAAAATACATAAGTGTCAAATGATATTAATAATATTGAAAGTATTAAAGGCTGTGGGACCATTCTTTAAATTTGTCATTAGGCAGGTCTGTACAAAATCAAAAGCTGTGTCTAGAGTACTGGACTCTCAGATTAATAATAGGTGCTGGGCACTTGGTCACAGAGTGGACTACACAGTGGAGACCCTAAAGTCAAATATAAAATGAGGCTCCCTACCCAGAAATGTAAATAGTCTAAAACAATCCAAGATACACCACTTTTTTTCAGAAATTAAAAATGTATGTATAGGACATAGGTACTAAATTAAACATTATAAACACAAAAATAAAACTTACAATTATGTTCTTACCAATAAATTCAATCTTTTTTTTTTATACATTTATCAAAACTACCTCTATGTTTATAGACTAGTTCTTGTTTTTTAAATTTTCTTTTGGATGAATCACTTGGGGCCATAATTATTATGTAAAACAATTTTTACTTTGATAAATAACAACAAAGGGAGATGAGTAACTATTCTTCACTCTTCACTATTAAAATAGTTTAACTTTGGCAACTTACTATACGAAACACTAAACAATGGTCATTGGTGAATTAATTAATAATGAAAACATTGAATGAGCCCAAGAATATTAATTAATAAGTAGGTAATAGAAATAACTATTAATAGTAACCGTCCGCCACCCATCAGCAATGATTCGTCAATATTTGCGAATTGCAATAGCAAATTTCTACAAAGAAAATTAGATATTTAAAACATTATTCATGGTACGTTGCTATATATTTACTATTGATCATAGAGTAATAAACTCCAAAAGATATAATTATCTTCTTTTAAGTTATACATATATGTGTATAATAAAATATAATATGCAAATAATATAGTAATATAATTATTAAAAAAATATAAAATCTGAAAATAAAATAAAAATTAATGTCTTTCGAGCAGCGACTAACTTCATTAGGAGGTCCCGATAAATTCGGGCCCCCAAAGTTTCAATTTGTCAACTTACCCTATAGTTGCGCCACTGAATAAAGACTAAACTAAACTATATAACTAGTAAACTTCTGTATTGGTATTTCATACTTTCATACCATCTTGCTTTGTACCTCCAAATCAAGCACCTGGTACTTAACTTTGTGACTGAGCGACTGATTGGCGGTTACCCATTATTAATTATCTACGCATTTGGTTCTCAATAATATGACCGAACGCCTGGCACCCTATTACCAATTTAAGCACCTGGTGTTCTAGACACAGCGAAAATCAAATTATGTTATAAGTCCCGATTTTTTAATATTAACATAATTGATAAAATAATAACTAACGTCTGTCATTATTTATAGGTATAAATTGTATAGTATACAAAATAGTATTTAATTTAAACTCCTCATCTCAATTTGGACAACACATCATAGATTCATATTTAAATATTCTTATTCAGTTTCTGATGGTAAATACTTGATGACTGAAAGATTATCTAAAATAATCCCCATTTAATCAAAAACTAAGAAATATACATTTAATGTTTTTTCAAGCAATCATTTAGGTACAACTTATAATTTGTGTTTTATGATGCTTTATTTCCTAAATTAAGTTCTTAATAAATAACCCTAAAAATATATTTAATGTATAAATTTTTTTTTCATAATAAAGCTTAATTATATTTTGTTTCTAACAAATTTATGTAACCATTTAAAATAGCATGTATTTTACTTACTTGAAAATAATGTGGAGGGATATTTGATACACAAGATCCTAAAAATCCTTGTAGAAATTCTCGTAGCATATCCCAACATAAACCAAATACAACACAAGGCCTATATTCTGCCTGAAATAAAAATTAAGCAGTATTAAAACCACGACAAATATCAATTACATATCTAAAACAAAATTCTTTAAGTTATAGTAATTATATGAATAGATATTCTACAAACTACAATAAAACCTAAGAAAACTATAAATTGATTTTAATATATAAATGCATTAAATATTATATGCAATTAAGGCATTTCTTAATATATTATTATATCTTTAGAGACAAATTACATTATTTATTACCTCTACAATAATGCCTTTAACATTGTGATTAATATTTATAGCACCGATTTTAATAACAAAATCGTTTAGCTCAAATCTTGGACCTCTAATCTCAATTTTGGATTTTTTAGAGGTATAAACAGATGACATCTTCAACAATAGCAAATCAAATAACGCATCTGCTACAACAGGCACAGTTTTTCCAGTACCATTATCAAGGATTGCAAACACTGATGCTGGCTGTTCTGAATTATGAAATACATGTAATGTTCGTTGGACACCTATTCATAAACCTTGTATTAGTTAATTTTTAACAAAATTAATATTATTTTGTTATTACTCACCTAATTGAGGTATAGAAGCATATGTCTCGCAGTCAACAAGAAATGTACCACATTGTTTGGCACCAAGTGCATTCACTCTTTTTGTTAGAAATTCAATTATCTGAGCACCTGTACGATTTTCCTTCATTGGAAACTGTTGTATACTACAAACATTAAAAATAAATAAATACAAATACATTCAAGCAATTACTCTTAATTTAAAAATAAAAAATAATCTGAGATACTAACATTGTAACGCCCATGTTAAGATTCAAAAAATATGAGCTATAATGTTAAAAAAAATTTATTACATGTTACAATAATAAAACAAGAACACACATTTAAAATGCTGATATTTGATATATCTAAACTGTACTAAATATTATAAAAATCAAAAATTTCAAATTAGGTATTTTAAATTTGTGAGTACAAATTATTACTTATTACAACACAGAAGTTATTCGGCATTAGTTTTCAATAAAATGTTGTTACTCATCGCTGATGTCACTTGTCAGTGAACACCAAACAATTTCAAATTTTAATTAACGCTTAAAATTAATGTATTTCTACTGTTTAATGTTTAACATTGTTCAGTGATAAGTGTTTCAGTGTTCAGTTGAGTTTATACATAATTGCGGACGGTCGAACAGTATGAATATAATATAAAAATATCAAAATGTTTACCGACGATCCTTATCAACCACAAGGATAATAATTTCATGTGACAGCGCCATCTAGGTGCGTGGTTATTGGTTATCGATTCAATAATAATCCATATGGCTTGCTAAATATTGTTTTTTCCACTTTCCCAGAAATTACCCATCTATAATATCTTTATAGTATACCGTGTGTCCCAAAAAACCATTTTTTAACCAGTTTACCACTCATTTCCCTGTAAATATTTTTCAATTCTGTTTTGCGTGACATTAAACAAGACTAATGGATTGTAAATTCTTATGACTCACAATTTTTTAAATCATTTATCTTGCGCATGCACAACAAAACTTATATTTTTTTAAATGGCAACCTCTATTTTGAATATCATACTCCGATTCATCGATTTTTTTCAAATCATTTTGATGTATCAATTTGTGTTCTAAATCCAAAATTGGCTAAACTAGAGCTAAGTAAAATTTACAAAAAAAAAATTTAATTTACCTAATTAGGTTAAATTTACCTATTTAGGTTAATTAAATTTTTTAACTGTACGTACTTATTTTTTTCTCAAACAACATGAAACAATCAAAGTTATTTTTATTTAAGTTATTAACTACATATTTATTGCTTATGAATTATTATCTTATTTTATTATTACACATTATGAAAAACATAGGGTCTTAATTGGCCAAAACCAAAAAGAAGAAAAAGTGTATTTTTGTTTCCATCAGAATTATAATTAAATATTTATTAAAAGAATAATGAGCATTGGTGTTTGTTATCTACCTATACCTATTAAAATGTCATTACTTATTTTTATATTAGATATTATTAGACTCATTATCAGAGTCATGTGTCATTGCGGTCTTAGTAGTTTGATGTTTTCTGTTCGTTATTGTCAATAAGTATAATAAAGTTATAGGTAGTTTGAATTTTATTAGTATAAAAATTTAATCATGAATAATCGTGAAAGAGTTCCGTTACTGTTGATCTACGGAAAATGTAATAGAAACGCACGAGAAGCAACAAGAATGTGTACGCCCAGCAATATCCAGATCGGCATCACTCTAATCGTACTTATGTACAAAAACTTAAAAAGTCATTAATAGAAAGAGGTTCATTTAATAGAACAAATGCTGTTCAACAACAACCTCGGATAAATCAACATTTTAATGAAGTTATTGAAAATCAAGTTTTAGCGTACATCTTAACCCACATTCGTCTGTTAGACACGTTGGACATGAAATTGGCGTGCCCAAAACTAATTCATAAAATTTTTAAAAAAAAAACACAAACTACACCCTTATAAACTAGACTTTGTCCAACATTTACGCCTAACAGACCTAGAAAAAAAGATTAAATTTTATTGCTTGGTTTATGGTGACGTCTGGGGATGACCCATTATTAATTAATCATATTTTGTGGACCGATGAAAGTAAATGTACTAATAATGGAATATTAAATAAACAAAATAATCGTTATTGGTCGAATGAAAATCCTCACTGGGCTTTTCCTACTCGCATGGCATTGTGTATAAGCTAGCAACATAAAAGTTTTCCGTTTAAACCTGAAGCATGGTATAATAAACAAAAAACAGTAGATACCTACATTGTAAAATTTACATTTTTTTGGTACTTATATGTACTTATATGCATTTTAATGTGTGAAATAAGTAGGTTTATACAGGTTTGATTTAAATATAACCTTAGTAAAATAGTTGCGTTTTTAAGTATAACATAGGTACTATAAAAATATTAAATATCTATAATATTCTCAGGAAAAACACAGGATAGAATAAAAACTAAAAAAGTAGAAAATTTAAAATTTCTATAAATAGCACAAAAAAAGCTAAAATCTCTCAAACTAGCACAAATAGATCAAATTCTATACAAAAATTACCCCCAAAGTTACATTTATACTGCTCCAAATGTTAATACTTTAAAACAAAATCCAATACATTTATGGCTTTACTCAAAATCTAAAATAATTGTATTTTACAATTTAATGCGAAATCATTTATTATAATACAATATTTTTATTAGTTCTATAATATTATTGTCTATATTCTCTTTTCTTTGAAATAATTAATTATAATATTTTTAAAAATTAAATCGTTGGTAAATTGTAAATATAATATGCTGGTTATTCTTCGGGAGTAGGTAATTCCCACATTTTTAATTCACAATTTTACCAAAAGTAAAAAATGAAAATAAAATATGTTTAATTTGAAAATTTGAATATACCTTCTATAAAAATTCTTCATATTCTTTTTATTTGCTTTATCGCTTTAATCAACTGAAATTTATAAACTATAATGTATAAAAAAAACTGACTATTTAAAATTTATATTTTGACTGGGTGGCATTAAATATGCTTGCACCTCCGACCATAAATATTTAGTTGTGGCACTGTGTATAATATAACATCTACAAACATAAATAATCAGCACTTATTTTGGTTTATAATATATGTTTAATAGTTAAAATATTTTACAACTAATGTAAACTATGGGGTTTAAGCAAAAGGACAAAAGGGATGACGGAGCAGATCCCCATGGGATTTTTTTGAATAAATCCTGTAAAATAAGTATAAGTTGTAACAAAGTCAAAAAATTCTGGAAATTATTAAACAAATTCAAACAACCGTATTCTGATTACACGAAAAAAACAATTAATATATTTGACCTAAAATAAAATAATTATTTTTTATGAGCATTATCGTGGTCAAAAGGCTATTGGTATTTAGGAGCATTTTTTAATAGTTTTTAGACCATTTAAATCTAGCCCTAATAGCCTTTTATTTTTATGGGTATTGTTATAAATCTCTTAAAATAATTATTTTTTTTGAACATATTATAATTCATAGGTCAGTTTTTCCACTGATCGCCCCACCTGTACTGACTTACGAATACGCCAGTGCCGTAACTTATGTCTAATTATCCAATTGAGGCTCTTTATAATAGTTTAATATAACAGCTATTAAATATTTATATTCTACGTTAGATTTGTACATCGCTATAATATACAATAATAATGTATATTATATAGTTGCGTTGTATTAGGTTATTATACGATAAAATTATAATATTTTTTTACTTAGGTATTATCATTTTAAAGAACGGAAGGTTCTGTACATTCATATATAATTTTATAAATAACAAAAAGAGTAAAAAGCTGTCAGACAAATCCTGATATATATAAATAAATGTACGACACGGATGACAATTATTGTTAACAATTATTAAACGTGTGTGTAATTATCTAAAAATTGGCTGGTAGATTGTTTATTTTAAAATATAGTTTTATTACATTTTGTTTTGTTGTTGCTTTTAGATAATCAAAATTGTTTATAGCACTAATCACTACATGCATCTAATATCTATGCCACTATAAATACAAAATATTGATGCATGAAGTTTTTCAATAGTTACTTATTAGTTATTACTTATACATTATAATTGCAATATTTTCGATCCTGTGAAGTTGTGTTACATTGTTACGCAGGTAAATATTAAATTATATTATTAACAAGCTTAATATACTTTCAGATTATATCATTGGAATATTAAAAAGTCATACATTTACAACATGTAAAAATTTTAGGAGGGGGGGGGGTAATTGATAGTCGTTAGATCGTTTCACTAAATCTAAAATAGTCATTCGTTAAGATGATTTAGTTATTAATATTTCTGAGATTTTATAGTCATTGTATATAGGAATTGCCTATCTCGCTGTGATATCTTCTAGATAATGTTTAATAATAATTATTAAACATTAATATATATATATTTTTTTAACAATTATTGTTAAAAACAATAACATTTTTGACTTAATTAATAGTTTACAAAATGTTTTATATATTTATACCCCATAATTTAAAAAATCGTGATCCAGGTTATACATCAAAATTTTACTAACTGAAAAAACGGTATCCAATAAAGTTACATAATTTTGACATCTCTCCTCCTTAGATTTTATCAATAGTTGCGTAATGAACTTCACATTAGAATAATTCGAAACTTTTAAGTCTTTCAATCTCTCTTTAAATTATTAATTATAATAATTTATTGTATGCCATATTGTCACATATATACCTCACAGTTAATAATACACCTTATCGTTCAGCAAAATATTTATCAAAAAACAAAATAATAAATGTCTCAAACTAATTTATTACTACATGTTTTACATATAATATCATATCATCATTAAAAATTAAAATTCTATATTACAATTAACTCATGAATAAAATGTACTTTTTAGATTTTTTAATTATGACAAAAATATTAATATTATATTAATTTAAAAATTAAAAAATAATAAAATAGATAATTTATTTTTCTTACATATAAAAAAAAAACTTAACTGATATACTATGATAAAAAAAAAAAATGTAAACTCTAGAAAACAACTAATAAATACACGTGTGCGTATTAATAACTAATATGACTCTAATTACAATATTGAATAAATTATAACAGAAAACTATAGGACAGAAGTGGGAAGTAAACGTGCGCACTCAATATTATATAAGTTATTAAAATAAATATTCTTATAATAATACAAAATATTTCATTGCCATATTTGTGCCATATTGGACAGTGAATATACTTAAGAAAATTGAAATTAGTTGACAAATAAATGTTGCATTTTAAAACATTATCAAGTTATCTATAATCGCAATCGATGAATCCTAGAATTCTCATCACTCATACAAATCAGTCATTTTCTTAATAGATAGGTAACTATTAAACCTAATTTCTACTGACTATACTTATAATATAATAGTAATTTGTATTTTAAGAAAACATTAATAAAAGTTCTATATTATCTTGAGACTCAAAGAAGTCGGTATTGACATTTTTTTTTATTTTCCACTTAAAACTCAAAACAAGTAAATCTCCTAAGTTCAATGTGTTTTAAAGAAAATAATAAACTGTTATTTGTGATGAGAATACTAAAATACGTTATTTGTTTAAATTGTAAATTGTATGGACAAAAAAAAAAAAAAAATAATAAATATCATAGTTTTTAGAGTTATTCGTTAACTCTCAATATTATACAAATTGTGATTAATTACAAATATACTCTTCCTTTTTATACCTACAAATTTCGCAAGCAACATTACAACACCAAATAAATTTACATTTACACTTCTCCTCTACATCCCTTAATCTAATTTGAAATCCTCTGTGACAACATAAATGTCTGCAACCATCTAATCCTTGACATACACGATCATAGGTACCCATTATGCTCAATCTGTATTAAAACAATATTTAATTAATACTCAGTTATACTGCTGTACTTTTAAAATAAAAGAAAATTACTCACGATTCATTACGTTCACAGTAGTCCGGAGATGTATCTAAGTATACGAGTTCTGTTTTATTGGGTGTTTTTCTATCCATTCTGATTGGTCGTAGTTTTTTAATTTTCTTTCTTTTCTTTTCACCAAGTCGTACATGTGAAGCACCTTCATATCGTACCATCAATGAATCTCCAATATCTCGAAACGATGAAAGTTTCATCCAACAAATGCGTACACTACATGAACCTGACATACCATGACATTTGCATACTTTTTGCATACTAGAGCGAATAATCTATAAAATGGAATATGGTCTTAATAGTTGATTATTATTATATTGAAATTATTCTGATTTGAATAAAATAATTATAATGCAATTTTATTTGTTTTCGTTTATGTATTTAAACATAAATATTTACTCTTAAACTATAAAAATAAACCTACAATATTTATAAAAAAAATATTTTATAAAGTATATTAGATAATTTTGAAATTTGGGATTAAAAATTTAAATCATCACATATATTTATGTGACAAAAATATGTATAATGAAAGCATAAAGGTTTATAAAAATAATAACAGCAGTTGGTAATGTTCATTTAATTATCAAGTTAATAATTCAATGTTAAATACGATATTTTAATTTGAAATAAAAAAAAAATATCAATATAATTAAAAATGTTAATTTAAATAAAAAACCATAGGATCGATTTCATGTTTAATAATAAAATTATCATAGGTAATAAATAATTTAGCACCTAACATTTTTTCATCTAAAATGTTTCATATTATGATTTCTATAATATAAATTTAGTTTTCTAAAATTATTTTATAATATTTTAACACGATGCCTAGTCGATGTTATTTTTTCCTCGTAATGGTAATGAGAAGCCACTCGAAACAGTACAGCATCGCCCCAGAACTTGATGTTATAAAAGCATTCAGGTATTACATATTATTCGCAATTCGCATAAGTACTTGCAATTACGTTACGTTAAATATACTAATAAACTATAATGCTATTAATAATATTAGTATATCGGCACCGTGCACCTACTAATTACTATTAAATTACTGTATGTATTTTGTAAAACACAATAGTATAATAAGTATATAGACTTCATTATAAAAACTAAATTAAATCCTATAAAAAAAAAACATAGAAAATTTATTTTTGTATACAGAATATATATATATATATCATATAATCATAAATATTTAGTTTAGTTATTAATTTCATACCCTTCGACCAGCTTCATTATTATGTACGTTCATTAACCCTTGAACACTCTCGACATCTTCTATGGAATCGACAAAATCGCGACTAAACTTTTCACCGAAACGTATATCCTATAAAAATAAAAGTTTGATTTTTAATTTATAAACCTATTGTTGAAAACAAGACTCAGCGTAGTAACCTCTGAACATCCTCCCCATTGCCAATTCTTTTTAGCTTGTTTTCTTTGAATTTTATTGTCACAACTGCATTCGTTCAGTTCACCTCTTGAGCAAGCTTTTGTAATCGCATATGCTACTCCGGCCGATGTAATAGCATTCACATATGCTTTTTCTCTACTTTCTAAATGTTATTATATTAAACATAAGCATGTATGTTCAAAACGTGTATATCCAAATAATTATATTTAAGGTTTAAATATACTTTATAGATTCAACCGAACTTACTATATGACAAAACGTTGCCAAACACAGACGTGTTATTTGAATATGTGGTACAATTCCACCTCTGTGTGCTAAACTGATGTTGGCATTCCTCAATAGCCATTTTTGTTCCACTGCTCACAACCTATACGCAAAATACATAAAATAACTATTTTTCTTTTTTCTTATATAAAACACTTACTTACACTCATAATTTTTTCTCCGAGGTCACACAGTTGTTGTTGTCTACTTCTCAAAAATGGATATCGATAACAATTTTCTTTATGACTAAGCAATGGGTTAAACTCTCTTGGTGGATAATTTTGCAGCCCCAAGTACCTACAAGAATTGTATTAGAAAAATGTAAAAAATCTTTAATAATATTTAATGCATTATGTACGCATATAAATTATTACCTTAAAGCTATATTTTTAAAGTTATAAAATTAAGATTTATTTTAGAATATATCTAAATGCACAATAAAAATTAACGGAACTCTGAACTAAAAATGTAGTATATACTATACATTAGGATAATATTTGATTATTAATAAATAAATTCATAAACAAATTTATATTAAAAACACGTTTCACGAAAATTAATCAATTTTTCTATTTACTATGAATCAAAACGTAATTTTTAATTTGTCTAAAAACATTTTACCAATTTATATATCTATAT
The DNA here is from genome assembly GCA_014851325.1 of Pentalonia nigronervosa. NCBI lineage: Eukaryota > Metazoa > Arthropoda > Insecta > Hemiptera > Aphididae > Pentalonia > Pentalonia nigronervosa. The sequence goes on along the minus strand of JACXSJ010000858.1, from coordinate 18,727 downwards.
TATGTATTCACCATATACCAGCTGTATATGAATTTGTAGACCATAAATGTGTTACACGTTCGGGATAAATCAGGTTTAGACTACGAATTACAATCAAAAGATGTTGAGTAAAACGACTTGTACACGTATATAGAAACAGCTAGGTACAACTTAATCTTTAATTTTATTCCGTTCTATTATATTTTTCCTTGAATATTTAAACATAAAAAATGATCGTATAACTAAATGGTATTTTTTTCCGTCTAAATTCTATCGAATAACATTCGAAATAACTTATGGGTGTTATAATTACTGACAATAAATACTTTTATTTAGCCGCCGCTATTTAATTTAATACTTTAAAACAAAAAAAACCTAAACGCAGGGGGCGTGATCTACCTGCGTCAAATTATTAAAGTAACCTAGTAATTATTAAGCTGAAACAGGCCACTGAACTGGCGGCAAAAAATCACAAAGTGTATATAAAACAAAACTGACAACTTTTCTATTGAAATTTTATTACATTTTTTTTTTTATGCTCAAGGCAACTAATAAGATGATCTATTATAATATAGATATATTATGTACTATATCTGGAATATTTAGTGTTTTCTATGACGTATATTAGTAATGATTTATAAGATTTGTATTCCACATTAATTAAGAACGACACTATTCCATATAATTATATTTACCTACTATCAATTTATGAATTGGGAATAAAATGATGTATTTAGTGAAAACATTACATATACATTTATAATTAATATCTGATAAAAAAAAACTATATATATATATATATATATGTGTGTGTGTGTGTGTGTGTGTATTTTAAGAATAAAATAACGTAAGTTTTAGTCTAAAAAATAAAAAATTCTTAAGTCAGCGCCTCTGTGGTTTCCGTAAGGAAATTAAAAACAAATAACGTTGTTAATTATTCGTGTCGTATACATTAATATATAAATAAACTATATTATGGATGCCAAACGTAATGTGGATTGGTTATTGTTAGAAAAAGTATGTATTGTATATCTATTTGTATATTAATGTTTTATATTTATTTAAAAAAATAATGATATTTATGCTGAAAACATACACTTTATTGCGTTCTTACACGCATAATGTAGGAACACTGCAGGTAATTTTTTTCATTCTGTTGGATTTATTTAGAAAAAGGATAAACATATTAATTTGCCACTTGTAAAGACTCAAGTTTGAATGACATAAGCCGTCTAATAAACCTTATACTAATTAGTGCCCTAAAATCAGTGAAATCACCCCTACGCTAGATTTCCAAGTACCTCTAGTAGCGTTCTTTCAACAAGGGTTATTATTTGTATATAACGCATGTACGTCCTTATTAGACCTGCATATTGTTATTCTAGAACAGGCACACATTGTTGTGTTATGGTTGCCTAGTAACCCCTTGAATTCAGAAGACAAGGCTCCGCCTTTTTGGTTTCCTTTATCTGTCAATCACCGGCCATTTTGGCCCCCCAATGACATTCATCTGAGAAATAAAATCCAAAATCTCTGAATTTCACCTCATCTTTACAAAGTAGATATAATATATGACTGGTGACTGGTGTGTTTAATGTATAATGTAATACAAACATCAGTCCAAATTAATAAATCAAGTGTAGATATATATAGATAATAATCAAATATATTGTACCTATAACTAATAATTATAAAAATGTAATTTTCTTATTTTTTAAAACATTGGTTAAAATAAAAAAATTAAAACTATAAATATTTTGGACTCTGAGTAAAGAGATGATTGGCATAAGTTGTAGCAATGATGATTATTACTATTGTTTTTATTTTCTGTAAACACTTGTTTAAGTATAGAAGAAATGTAAATATACATTCCTAGCTCCGTTCAGAATCTAAAAGTTTTTCATGACGCTGAAAATCAAACATTTTATGGTGAAAACTAATTTCTAAACTATAGGAAACCTTTAAAACATTTGGATAAAATGAATTTCATACGAATTTAATATCACAAATTCACAACACATCACTATTCGGTACAGAAATGATAAGAGTCTGGCACGAATTAGTGTTATTTTATCTTAAATTTAGGAAAAAATATAAACTATTATTAGTATTATAATTATATGCCAACTTTATTTCAAATTATCGACTGATGATATAAATATAATTGCAATCAAAAATCAATGTGTATATTAATTAAATTAGATGTATCTTATTATAGATATTTACAAAAGTACCTTTTAATAACTTATAATATTTTATATAGTTCTTTATGTTTAGTTTAAATAATATTATGTTCTAAGTAGTAGTAGCTAGTAGTCCTTAGTAGTAGCCTTAGTGTGTAGAATATACATAAAACATTATAAAAGAATAAAAAAAAAAATATTTAGTATTTTTATATTATTTTATGCCATTGTACTCGTCTAAATTCCTACGGTCAAAATCATAATTCATCCATAATGCTCTCATTTCCATCAACATGCTCATAAAAAAATAGGATGATGGTAATACAACATGACAGCTGGAAGGTAACATGAGAGTTTTCGAAACCTATTTAAGGCTTGCGGTACATGGGTTTTGTAGTTTCTTCCACCTTACTTCACCCAAATAACATTGGTGTACATTGCATATTATATACCTACATATTATAGTACAGACAATTAACCGGATATCTGAGCAACTTATTATATTTTTTTTTAGATTAGTACCATTATTATTTTATCAATTTATTTGAATATGCACGTATAGTACTTACATCAGGATGAGAAGATAAACGTAAAATTAACAATTTATTGGCAAATATTTTTTGTACAGAATATTTAAATGAAAAACCTTTAAAAATAAATGTAAAGATAATATATTATCTAATATTGATAAATTGTATTTATATACATTACAGTATTTTTTCATAAAACAGGTTTTAAACATAATGAACTATTTATCTTAAAATTTATGTTTGGTGCAGATAAATTATATTTATAGAATAATAATTCAAAAAAGTATAATGTATGTATACTGTATTATAAAAGTATACCTATATAATGTATATACTCACGCATAAATGCATAATTATATATATATATATATATATATATAGTTACTATAAAAAATTATTAAATTTATGTGATTAGTTTTAAGCAGATTGTGACTTGAAAGAATTTAAATTATTTAATTATTCAATCAATTTACATATAATATTCTAAAAGTATTCTAATTGTTTACAATAAACTAAATAATTCCATTTATATGATAATTTAAAATAATTATATTATAAACACGATTGTAAATTACCTAATAAATAGACCATAGATATAATTTTAACTGATTTCTGCAATATAATATGGAATTAAAAACTAGTTTTTTATTTTAAGTATACAATTGTGTTCTCAAATATTATATTTAATTGCAATATTATTATAATATTAAATAAAATTACGAACCCCTCAGTACAAATTAGTTAACTAAATACCTAAAAATATATATGATATCTATACTGTCTTGCAAAGCTTTGCTCGAGCACAGTATTACTCGAAAAATAAAATCTTTAATAAATCAACAACAATAGTATTTTTTTATTAAATAAATAATTTGTCCAACGTTTATATTTTAAAATGAAAGGATGGTTTATAAACTAAGTAGTGTATAAAACTTCTGAATAAATAATAATTTTAATTTTATCACCAGCAGGAATCAAAATTATTTGATTATTAGGGTTCTCAGTTCGAGATTGATACGAGAGTCGATACGTATAATTGGCCATGTGAAAAACATTCTTCTCGTATATCTCCACCGTACTGACAACGAAAAACACACTGTTTCTTTGTTTTTATTATTAAGAACAATTTTGTTAAAATAACAAAATAATTTACTTAACTGTATCACCATATTAACAAATTAAAAAAATTTTTTAACCTAAAAATTTGTTTAAGAAGAAGTATAAAAGGAACATTTAAGGCTAAAATTGGTATGAAAACTTTTAGAAAATTATTAGAAATAACAGTGCAAAAATTCAGAAAAATCAGTGCTGTAGTTTTCTCGGTTAGCGGGGACAAATTAAAAATCGCTTACTACTTTATATAATTATATCTAATATCTATATTACATTAAAAAAATAATAAAGTTACAATTGCTTATTATTTATATACATTCATAACACTACTGAAAAAATATATAATATAACTGTTTACAAAATTTTTATATGATTATTTATAATGTAAGTTATAAGGTTATAACGTATAATAAATATAAGATGGACAATGGACATATTAAATACATATTTTATGTTAATTTGTACTTATAATTCTGAATTGTTGAGTCACTTTGCTGTTTGTAGTAGGTACATATAATTATACTAATTATTAATATATATATATATTATGTAATCTAAATATGATGTTTATACAATAATATTTAGAAATTTTTTAATTCTGATAAATGCATTTTTATTTGGATATTGAAGCAATTCTAATCCTAATATACAACTTATTTAATTAAACAATTTAAAACTGTCTAGGATTTGTTAATTTTACTAGAAAAGATCTAAATAAGTTGTACACAAAATAAATATTAAAGAACGAAAAAGAATTCACTGTTTACTCGGTTTCTATATCATAAACATGTGGCGGTATTTGTGATCGTAAAAGAACATATATACACATTAAACAGAAGTCAATAATATAAATGCCATACAAAACTTATAATATATGTATAAGTAAATATGAAAACCGGAAATGATTTTTTACGATTCCTTGATTAATATAAAACGTTTGATACATACATGTGATACATTTTAAAGTTAAATTAATTTTTTTTTGTAAAACATGGGCTTTATGGAGCAACGGATACTGTTTACATCTTATTACCATAATACTTAGAATTTTAGCCGTGTAATTTGTATATCTAACCAGTATTTTAATATGATATATAAATTCACGTTTTAATTATATTGATTCTCTATGGTTTTTTTGTAAGCTTTAACTTATAACATGTAAGGTATAAAAAAAATAATAAATAATAATTAAATGTAACATATCCATTGCCTAATACATGTAGCTTTTGATTCTGATCATTTCTAGATTTTTCAAAACGAATTTGGTAACCAGTAAATAGTAATATAATTAATTAGGTATAATTGTTTAGAGGTTTATTAGTTTATTACCTATATGCTTTCAATTTAATTTGAAACCTTCATAATATATTGTTGCATATTATGTTATATACATATTGGTTAAAAATAAACTTTGTTTTAATTGTATTATACTATTACTAGTATTTCTTAGATAATAATATTTTGCTTTTTAAAAATATTTATATATTTAATATATTTATTTTTAATTATTTAAGATACTGGATGATATAGAAAAAAATAACAACCCTAATAATTGTAATTTGAAATGGTTTTATGATGAGCCTCGTTTATAACTATACTGTGTACTAGAAAATAGGAATCGTGTAATGTATCATAATAAGATATTGCCTTGTATTTTACTTTTACTTACCCTGAGGATGACAAGATATATATTTTTAGTTACGTTTCTTTCATTACATTTATACATAATTCATAATAATTGGGAATACGTTTTCTAAATCTTCTTGTTTTTTTTTTCTTTTTATTAGCCAGGAATCCTGACATTAGTACATATAAATAATATATTCCATGTATTTATTATATAAATAAAACACGTATAAAGCGGGGGAGAGGGTAGCTGAAGCCCCTTAGCTCCCCTGAATCTATTCCTGATCCAGGACTTAGTATCAACTATTATTTATTAATTATTCTGTATAATTTTTCGTGCTGCATTTTGTAGTTAATTCAATATTGATATAAGTAGAAAAACGTCCTAAGTAAACGCCAAGACCACATTAAATACTCAGTATAGAGCTTGTAATATAGTATTCTCAATTCTGGATTAACTTGACAAAGATGTACCTATCCATTTTTAAGTCTACATAAAAGGTTTATAATGGAAGGACTTTTTACAGCATTCATTATAAAGTACTAAAACAAAGGAAAGGTAACTTAGTAATGTTGATTTAGAGTTTCATTAAAGTCGACTTTAAGTAAACAATAATTTTTCTTTGTGTTTAGATCTTGGCGGTTAGAACGTTATAATAAAAAAGTTTAGTGTAGACTATAGGTGTGCTTATAAATGTAGTCAACATGATTTAAAAGTATCTATCTATATATGCAACAAATTTTACAGTTTAACTATTATTTATCTTTTTATCTTTTAAATTGCTGACAAAAATTAAGTAGTTATGTTTATACAATTACGATAGAGGAAAACATTAATCTTTCACCGTGTACACGTTATATTTAAAAATCAAAAGTACATATATTTTATATAGACATACAAAATTTGCGTAGATCTATTAATGGTTTTACGTGTTCCTATTTGCCCAAATGAATTATTCCTCACTCTTCAACAGGGTTTATTCCCAAATTTATTGGATTCTGCGTGAAACACGTTCGCATCGTAAACATTATATTATATTGTGCTTGTGCAATAGATATGATCCCCGCGTATATTAAATATATTTTATATTATTATTATTATTATTAAGCGCATGTGCTGTTTGAATGCGCTCGGTGGACGGCGACAGCTAGTGCGATAATGACTATTATTATTATTATTATTATTATTTTATTATCATTTGCGTATATATATATATAGCACGTGGATGATATAAAATTTAAACGGCCGTGGCGACGAGAGGCGGCACACAAAAAAAAGGGGACGACGGGGAAACTTAATTTCACCGGCAAAACTCTGGAAATCGTCTCATTTTATAGTTTTCGCAACCTATAAATTTTATATCCCCCCCTCCCGACTCTCGCCACCGCCACCGACATCGAACCCCGGAACGCGAAAAAAAAAACGAATACAAGACCGTGCAGCTGCATATTATGCGCGTCCGTACACTGCCACGAGACCCCCTCCCCACACCGCCACCACGGCCGTTCGTATCTTTATTGAAAACAGAAAACGGCACCCCCAGAAAAATGCGTCCCTCTCACTCGTAAACGGCTTTTGTACTTTATGATCGACACATAAAAACGACTTTATTACCACTGGCCTCCCCTCTTTATCCCGAAACGCGCGCGCGGCCGAAACTTTCGTTTATAAACGGCAAATCCGTAAAAACCTCGCGTGACGTCCGGCGGCGGTAACTCGCGCGGTTGCACGTCTCTCCAGCAAATAATAGCATGCGGATATATTAGCTATATTATAGTTTCAATCACGGGTTTTCTTCATCCAATGTAGGCTCACTTGACCACTTGTCACAAATGTGAGTTTTCGGGTTTCGAATACGACGTGCATCGTAATCTTATAATTTTAAAACGATTTTTTTTTTTTTAAATTTAATAAATCAATAAATAATTTTTATGCACAGTTACAAAATTAGGCATGTGATTTCTCAAGTACATAATATAACGATGTACCTAATATAATATTAATAATATGATTAACACAACATTACTCCAAATGTTCCGAGTTTATAATCATAATAATTAAATAACATGTTAACTATCTTTTGATATGATCACACTTCCATATAAACAAAATACTTCAATAATTACAGAATGGAATCAAATCCAGTTTTTCTATACCCAATCCGTACAATAATTATTAATACGCAATTTCAAAAGTGTCAAATTATAATTATAAGTTACTACTTATTTTTGATGAGTTTATTACTATAATTTCATATTTATAATAATGTATGGTTCTCCCCACATGGTACACGCTATTATACTAAATCGTTAATAATCCAGTCATCTTTTTTTATTTTAAATTATTAAATTATTAAAATTATTAACGTTAATACATATTAAAATTTTGACTGTATTCTTAAACCAAAATAATATTTACTTTTAACAAATAAAAACTATACTCACATATTTTAATTAATTTAAAGGAAAAATAGTTTAAATTATTAAAGCTCTGTTGGTGCATATAGTTGAAACATTGACATTTTAAGAAGTTAGTTAAATTTTTAAATGCATATTGCCAGCAGCTAGTGCCTATAGATAGCCCCTAATAATAAATTAATATAATCAATATAGGTAGATGTGCTATAACTGATATGTATTTATGCATTTGTGTGTAAATCATAAATGTAATATTTGATCATAAGCATTTCATAATATACAGTATATGCACCAAACGCATTTCAAACTATTATTGTACCTACTTCTATTATATAGTTATGTAATTATTAACAAATAGTATTATATAATTAGGAGTAATTATAATTATGATAATTTAAACAAAATATATTAATTGATTTATTAATTTTAATAACAACGATTTTTACAAGTACACGATTATTTTGTTTAAGTATGGTATGGGGCTCTGGGCTTGTGTTACAACTAAACTCTAAAGTATAAATAAACTAGACAAAAAATATCATGTGTGCGTATAAAATATAATTGGATGCATAGATGATTTTAACACTCTTATAGTATTATCTTATACAAAGTAAAAATAATAGCTACTTACAAAAAACATAACCATCACGGCTTATTTATTTTTATTTTTTATAAAAGGGATTAAAGAAGGTCATTTCCTTTAATGGCCAATGAAGGATAAAAATCACCTAGCTTTTTGTGTATCGGTTTGGTTATTCATCCAGAAAATTAAAAATGTATTCATTGGTATATTTTATGAGCCGTACTAAACCATATGGCTCAGAGATGTCCGCAGAATGTTTACTGGTTTTGAATATTATAGACTGGTTTTTATTTAACGCGTCTTAAATATAATATTCATTTTTTAGGCTATTTATTTATTGAAAAAAAAAATGTTTTTAGTTTACATTTAGTAAAACAAAAGTAGTACAATTTAATGCTCATAACCATTTGACATTTCAATTAAAGAAAATTAAAAGAAAAAAATGTTTCAAAAACTTTTAGTTTAGACGCTAGGTATTTAGTGTAATTATAAACTCTCATAAATAAATAAATAAATACTTTACTAAGTAATTTTATATTTCTGGTCGTATAAAATGCAGCTTATTTAATATAAAAATATCAGCTACTGTAATATTACTTATAAATAAATAAAGAATAAAAATAAAAATATTTTAAAATGTCCGTGATTTGATACAATTTAAATATTTTTTTTAAATTCGTATATTTCAAATTTAAAAATAAATATAATTTTAACTATTCAAATATTGATAAAAGCATATTAGTTACTATTTAGTAATATTTCAAATAAAAAATTATAAACATTTCATTATAGATTGGTCGTTAGTGTTAAAACTGTAAAAGTTACATTTAAATAAAATATAAATTAATTATCATTTATAATTATCTAGATTTGAATTTAATATCATTCTTTAAAATTTGATTCCTTTTAAGTAAAATAAAAAAATCTCCTAATTTATCTTACTGTTCTAGATTTTTTAAATATGAATTTTAAGTAATTGCTATTATAAATGTATTAAAAAAAAATAATTTTAATAATTTGATTTTATAGCCTTTATTTTTTAAACACTGTGGTAAGACAATACAAAGTTATGGTAGCTAGCTAATGTAATTTATTCAATTAAATGATTCATAACATTTATTTATCATTAATTTTCTTTTTAGTCATAACTAACAAAATGTCATAAATTTACATTTTTTATTTATTTAAGGTGTAATAATATCTATGCAAAGATTAAACTTTGTTAGATATTTAAATTAATCAAATAAATAAACTTAAACTAAATAGATAAACTATTTAATATATTTGTACATTTGCTAGTAAATTAAATTTATATTTATCTCTTCTAAATTTATTACATTTTTGATTTGTTTCCAGGTTATAATTATGATAATAATAAAGAAATATTCTCTATTTCCCTATACAAATCTAAATTCAAATAATTGTATAAAATATAAGTTCGTGTTTTTTATTCTAACTATTATTTGTCTGTAAAATCGTTTTTTATATTTTTAAATCTAAGTTTAATACATTTTTAATTTTGTCTTGAAGTTTATTGGCGTTTATCATATTTATTTATTTTAAATTGTTATGAAAAAATAAATGACATTTAATTTTATTGATTTTAAATTTAATCGAAATATGTGTACATTTTTAAAATGTTTGTCGCCAAACAAAAACAAAACATTGTACGATTACCTAATTTATAAATATTTATGTGTTTAATATAAACTTAAGAAATATATATTAAAAATAAACATACCACCAATTTGCTTTTGAGACGTTGAATAGAACAATAATCATAATGATCTGTCTTAATGTAAGCCACATATCCGTATTCGATTTATTTTTTCACAATAACTAAAAAAATTCTGTATTCAATTTGAAATGAAAAAATATTTTTATGTCCACCAAACATGTAGGTACCGCAAAGTAGTAGATTTTAAATAAATCATCGTTATAAATGTGTGATCGTATTATTTGTGGTCTGTTTACAACATAACGAGAACGAAAACGAAGTACAAAGACAGACAATCTAAACCGACCACTTGGGGATGCTTCTGGCAACTGAAACCGAATCACTCGCGGCCATTCCCTTCAGTCAGCCCTCCGACGCTAAATATGTGTACCATGTTTAATAAACTGATTATATTTGTAACCGTACAATAGAAACTTTTCCTCGTACGATAACGACTTGACATTGTACCGTGGCCGAAACAAATAATTTTAGTTTATAATTTTCAACATAATTTTAATTACTTGAGAAGCACATTTTGTACACCTTATATTTATAATATATATATACGCAGTTAGTCCATTGGCACAACTAGGCAAACTGGGACTCCAGTATAGGTTTAATAAACACAAAACCTTAATTTAAGTTTTTTTTTTAATTTTTTTATACGCTTGTTCTGTAAATAAAATTTGGGATTAATATTAAACCTAATATAAGGACAAACTAAACAATTTTAAAACTTTTCTTGTTTAAATAATAGTTTATAAGATTTACTTTTATTTTTATTGTATTTTATTTCATTTAATTATTTTTTTATTATTTTTTGTATTCTTCTTTGACTTGTATTCTTTTCCCAACTTAAACTGAGTGGGTCACAATTAGAATGTAATCACATGTACAAAGAATGTAATGCTAATGGCTTTAAGTAGAAATTTCCTGAAGTAGAAATTTTATTAAAAAAAATTTCAAGATCAATAAAAAAAAAAAAAAAAAAAGGATCGATAAATTATCGAATGATAGTATTCTAATGTATTTTATGATAGATATCAAATGAATATACATTTTTTTTAATTAAAAAAAATATAATATCTAATTATTTAGTTTCATTTTTTTATTAGTTAATACTTTATTATATTAAAATATATCACATTATATATACACATGTTATAATTAATATTACACTATTGCCTAAACATATTATTTAAATCAAAAAAAAATTTTGTTGAAAGAATTTTTTGATTTGTAAATAGATACACCTTATGTAAAAAATAAATGTTTTAAATGCGCAATGGTATAAATTATCTTTTTTATCTTTTTAATTTTGAATTTGCACGATAATTACATATAATTAACTTTTAACCATTTAAAAAATATTTATCATGTGATTATTATCTTAGTATCTTATACAAAACGATAATGTGTAAAAATTTCAAGTACATTTTATATAGCATCAACTTTAATTTGAATTGATCTAGTGAATACATATAGAAGGAACCTACAATTTTCATGATTTTTTTCAGGAAAAGTAGGCATTTCAATAAATATCCAAAACAATAGTTAAATACAAACTTTAGGTAGGTACTTGTACTTAATATGCATAATAAGGGGTTACATAAAAAAATAGCTAGGTACGAGCAAAACGAAAAAAATTTGTGTACTTTATGATAAGATTTTTTCCATTTTATACGTATAAAAGTCGTTGTTCTATAGGTATTATTTATCCAAACTTTTTTAGCAATACTCTATTTATAGAATAATATAATTCAATAGACGATAACACATTAATGCTTACTCCGGGTAATAGATATTATACAGTATATTCGAATGATTTTTAAATTATATTTTTCAACATTAAATCGTTTATAATTTTATTTTATTATTATTACTGTTGGATCGTATTTCATAAAATTATCTTAAAAGATCAAAATATTATGGTTTGGATATTTGTTGTAAAATTTTTAATAAGATTTACGAAACAAGCTATTGTTTGTTTGGCCGGGACCCCTTTAGTCAGCGGGAGTCACAATGACCGACACCACTCCCGACTCTCCCGGTAGTTGCGCCACTGGCAGTAACTACATGCAGCAACACTCGTGTCGTTAATATATTATCAATACATTGCTCAGATAAATAACTATACACAACTATTATTGTATCTATCCATACAAAGTAAACACACACAAATATAGGTATATTATTAATTTTAAAATGATGGACAAGCATGTAACCGCTCATAATGTACAGTATAATCGATTGTACCTATCGTCAATGAGTAGGTTACTGTAATAGGTGTATTAAATTTGAATTCAATGGTAAATCATTATATACGAAAAATGATTCTGAGATGAATTTGGATATTAGTGTAATTTATTTTACCATTAGAAATAGTTATAATTTATAAACTATAATTATTAACTTAAAATTAATCTAATTATTTTATAAATGTCATTGAGTATGCTGTATAGTCAAATATAATAATACATATTAACATCTCAAGTCTTCCGCGAAAATTTTTTAATTATAATAGAATGACTAAAATCGTTATTCTTTGTTTAAGTATTCAATTTCATCCAAATTTAAATTCTTAAAATGTCTAATTACTTTCTCATCGTATGTTTCAATATTTATTTTTACTTATATTCAAATGCGTATATTTTGTTAAAGGAAGTTAGTTTTTTAAGTAATTTATTTCGGAATCTAAAATTTGGTAGAATAAACAATAACCAATATTCAATTTTATTTTAACTATCTATTCAATATTGATAAATATATTGTTTTTACTATACAAACTCATATTATCTTATTATTTGTTAACCATAAAAACAATTTAAATTTAAACAAAAGTCTTTACCTATATAAAAAAAAAATGTAGATACTTATTATTATTTTATAGGAATATAGGAACAAAATATTGTTGAAAATATTTCTCGAGGATTATAATTAACAACAAATAAAATTATAATAATATATGAAATGGAATATTAATTAAATGATTACCTTTTTTTATTATAGAATTTAAGTTCATGATAAATTATAAATACTAATTAATTGTTTCAAAAATTATGCCGGAATGTGTTTGATCGATGTTTAAGTGGTCATGCATTAATTTTTACAGACATTTTATGCCTAGATCAATTTTAATTCACGAACTATTCGAGTGATATTGATACAGCAGTGGACTCTTTCCGACAAATTGAAAATATCTGTACGAGTCATCATACTATCGTATTGAATAGGTACTTATGTAATATAAAAAATAAAAATAAATTTAAATGGCAAATATTATTAATAAACAAATATATAATATCTATGTATTTTCTTCATTTTTTTTTTATTTAACCTATAATATTAGCTAATTTAGTTTTTATTTCTCAAAATGAAAATCGATGCTTGTATATAGTATGCTACCTACTGTAAAATGCTACCTACCTACCAAAAAAACTGTGTACATATGTATTTATCCAGCAAAACGGTGCTGTATTCCATCTAATAATTAATTTATTATTAATGAAACTAAAACTTACTTAATGACTAATGTATTGACCATCATTGTTAAGTATTTTAAAATGTCAAATATTTTATTTGTTGTAGATATATGTCATATTGTTTTTATGTCATCCCGGTAGTTAGTATACTATACCAACGAAGTAGTGGCAGATAATAGGTAGCATGCTATACAAGTACCTAAAAATCACAAAAAAATTTAAATTTCTTTTCAACTAAGTACAGTGGATAAGGAATCATTTTTTTAGAAATTCAGTCGATATAAAATTATTTCCATGTCAATTTCATTTCATCAATACAATGCACAATCCTTATTAAATTCTTTCTCATTCTGTATAAATAAAAGTAACTAAACTAAATAATTGTAGTCTACAACAATGTAATAATATATTAAACATAGAATAAACCAAATTAATATTTTTAAAGATTTTTGTTTGGCCAAATCATATAAGTAAATTGTATTTATTGTTCAAAATGAACATTTATATCAAACCTATTTTATTTGCATTACAATATTGTAAGTACATTTCTATCATATAATTTATGGTATATGAGTAAATGTTATGTACTCTGAAAAGTTCCAATAACGACTAGTTAAAACAATAAAATAACCCAAGTATCTACTCCATAGTAGGTATCAAAGTAGGTATCAATAAAACCACTGTTACCACTTACCAATGATATTATTGATGCATAATATAATATTTTAAGCTCTGATTTTAATATAATATATGAATATATGATGAATCATGAATATTGAATAATATTATATGTATTATATATAATTTGGATACGAATAGTAGGAATAATATGAGTATATAACTTATGAGTTACGAGCGTCTACGGACAGTCCATCCATAGCGATACGTTGTAGAATACCTATAGGCTATACTAAAATAATATTGTATATTGTGTTATTGTGTTATAAATAATGTCCATGTACCTATAGAATAATTGTATGGTTATAATTATAAGCTAGCTTAAGCTCATCCTCCAACATAATCAATAGGATTAATTTAATATTCCAACGCTACCACACGTACTTCACGTTCCTATATTAAAAATTAGAAAATAATATTATTTATAGTATAGGTAGGTAGATCATATGAATGCGAAAGCAGTTCCCGCGGCGTCGTTGGTTGAATTTTTTTTTAAAAAAAAAAAAAAAAGGTCATATATTTTATATCTGACAAAAATTGTTCCTCACAGTTTTGTTAAATAATGAAACGATATAAATTCCGCTGTTTTTCACTATTTCCTAATATATTACTCGGGAATTGAACAATTGCAAAAATCTCCACAAAAAATTACGCATCTGGTTGTTACGAATCTACATAAAACGATTAGGTAAACCAAGTAAACATGCCTAGGCTAAATAACTCCTTAGGTTAACTCCTTCACTTGAAGAGATAGTAGGAAAAACCGTCAATGGGTGGGACATATATCCTTAAACAAAACTCGGTACTCACCCATAGATGCTAATCAGTCACTATAAATGTATAGTTACACCGCTAGAGCATTTTCCCAATGCGTGGACTTGCGGATGTCCGACCCTGCGTATATTGCGGACGACATTTTAACTGTCCTAACTTTTTATAGTCCTCCCATAATCTACCAAGAGCCGGTTAATGACGGCGATCGCCATCTGTAGGTAGTAGAAACCTCATTGACTTCGTGACGTCAGAGATCTTATGTGTGGCCCTCGTAACCTTCCCGATCAGGAGGAAGCCTAAGAATTTTACCGACGAATCACTCGTAGACACTCAGCCAGGCAGGCCGGCCTTTAACCAAATGGTGAACACGTGGAGTATATTCTTATTACCTCAAAATACAGAACGGAAGGATTCATAAAACAGAAGGGAAAGTCAACCACCGGGTTCTAAATATCTGGTGACTCTGAATGTGAATTATCTGCTATTGGATACAGGATACCTAAATAATTACTAATCGGGAAATCAGGCAGACTGGTGTTCCACGTCG
This sequence comes from Pentalonia nigronervosa, assembly GCA_014851325.1. NCBI lineage: Eukaryota > Metazoa > Arthropoda > Insecta > Hemiptera > Aphididae > Pentalonia > Pentalonia nigronervosa. The sequence goes on along the minus strand of JACXSJ010000858.1, from coordinate 3,097 downwards.
GGCATATATAGAAATGGAGAGGTTAGCACGAAATTCCAAGGTGGCGGATCCTCGAATCTGGATTGCGAAAATTGAATGCTATATATTTTGTAACTATCTTAATAATTTATATGAACCAAAGGCGAAAGGATTAAGGACGTCTGTTAGGAAGGCCAGTGGCAAAGCGTTATATAGGAGACAATGAGACAAAAGCTAATCACTTATGTAGAATACGGACAAATGATTTGAGTTTATTATATTTAAATACAATATTTTTTTTTTACATATTTGAATTTAATAATAAAGGCACATAATATACATATTTGTCAAAATCTTTTTTTTTTTTTGTTATAATATTCTTAAAATAGACTAGTATTGTGAAATGAGGGCAGTGCACGCGAGCTGGCGGTACCCTGCAGTGTTTACACATACGTATAGCGGGTTAATCCAATTTCAAAAAACATCCAAATACAGTATAAAAATGAAATATATGAGACGATGTCGAATTTGTCTCATTCTATCAGGCGCGGTGTGCAACCATTTCGTTATGCTATTTTAAATTATTGTTTTATTCTGTTTAATCGTCATCGCCGTTATTGACGTTGCAAACTCGTTGTCGTTGTTGATTTTTAATTTGAGGTTTGTTTATTTCTGGTGCAATATTGTCTAAATACGAGTATCATTAATATTGTCATTATTTTTCAAAGTTCTCCCCAACCTAAAGACTCGTCACTCACGTCTTGCCACTGAGAGGGCCGAAGCCTATGTATACATATACTTATAGGTTTATATAGGTAAGTGCACCACTTGAGCAGCGATCGAGAGTTGAGAGGACGGCAAACGGCAAAAGTTAGAACAAAAAGTCCAAAAATATATTATATGTTGGAAAAATTGTAATTATTAACAAAAAATAAAATAAAATATATTCATAACGTATTATATTGTAATATTGTAGTATCGTATATACCCGATATCTCTCGTATTGTTATGATATTTATCGAATTTTTTGATTCATAAAATATTGTGATTTTTCCAAACTTATTCTAAGCCAATAAATAACTACTTTTCTAAACACTAATGGTCATTGTATTAGGAAAAGAAATGGAAAGTAATTATAAATTGTAATATAATAGAGTTTTAATAAATTTTGTTTAACTTTTTGATACTTAATAAATAATTACTTTTTTTTTAAACATATTTTATTTTTCCGGATCAATTGTCCTTTCATCCGAACTTTTTTCTTCGGACTCTTCATCCGATGTTCGGAACTCGAGAACCGGAAGGACACCTAAGTTGTGTATATTATATGTTTTTTTAATTAAAACAAATGACGGCGACAAGTGTAATAATAATGGTTACAGTCTATCTTGTGATCGGATCAAAAAGGAAAATAATATTATGATATTGCGTTAGGTCTGGTTAGCCCGTAGCCGAGCAAGAAGTAAGAAACTAAGCCAAATTCAGTTCTAGATCCGACCCAACGATATCACGGTTAACACGTCGATCGGCTCGGCGTATACGTCAGCGCTGACTAGCGACAAAAGTGAATGCCGGTAGTGTGGTTTTTCAACTCTCGCGTGTTGAGGAATTCCAAACGACGACGGTAGATGACGCCGCAAACAATAGTTTGAACGTGTCGACCGAATACACATAATTCCAGACATCTCAATGCCATCAATAAATCTTTCGTAATTATTTCTTTCACAACATCTGCACATATATTTTATATATGTAAGTTCGTCTTGAGTAATTGATTTTAAGATTAATTTTTTTTCCAAATTCCTCATTATTTTTTGCCAACAATTCACATAATTCTTTAAAGTTTCCCAAAAATATATTAATTTTTTTACAAATAATTATGATATTGATATTGATATTTGATATGATAATTAGATATTTTGTTTAAATCCTAGTTTTAGTTATTACTTTTTAGATATTAGTTTAATACATCGGTTCAAAGAATCACTTGTCTTGTCGTGTCCCCTAAAACCAATTCCTCGATAACTTACAAATAAAACAATATCAACTAACATTTTCATATATATTCTATTACTTTCAATCATCAACGAATGCTGGGAAGATATTTGAGAATAAACACTACCAGTTTTCTTTGTTTTCTGATATACTGACCATTTAACCATACATGTTAGATGTAAATAACTTTTAGCATGTGTATCCAATTTATTGAGTTCACTTTTATTAACACCTTTAATTCCACTACAAACACTCAATTATAAACTATAATACATTTATATTAATAATTACAATTCAAAATTTATAAATTAAGCATAAATACAAAGAACTTGCTTTTTTCTAATTTCTAAAACCAACTAGAAAGCTATCTTCAAAATTGCCACTATTTCCAGTACTAAAATTTCTACATGCAAAGCAAAAAATAGAATCTTTTGATATACTATATTTAGGCCATTCATATATTACGTAATGCTTATGATTTTGAAAGCGCGATTTTGTATACCAAATTTAGTTAGTGGACATAACTGCAATATATTTAATTTAAATATAATATAATAACTTAAACTATGTTAAAATTGGTCGCACAGGGCATGTTATTAAAATTCCCAAGTAGGAAATGACATTTTTATCTACAATATATTCAACACTTTTTTGTGCAGTTATATCAACGTCTAAACCAATATTTAATTCTTCATTTTCGGATTCTAGTGTTGTCGTTGACGAGGAACCGGTAACAACTAATTTTTGTTTTTTAATATTAAAAACATCAAAACATTCTTTTAGCCATTATTGAATTAAATACAATTTATAATTTAAAATCGATTGATTAATTCACACAAATACAAAATACACGTAAATAATAGTGATGGGCATAATCGAGATATCTCGATTATAAAAATTATATCGATTATATAATCGAGATATTTCGATTATGAAAATAATCTCGATTATATTATATTCGAATGATTTATTATAATCGAATGTTTCTTTCTAATGATATCTCGTTTATTTTGAAAACAATGAATTCTTGATCTCAAAATAGTCAAAATGTTAATAATCGAATATAAATTATTTGGAATGAATGAATGATGTCCATGAAACGAAGGAATTTAACTATTATAAACTATAATAAAATTATTATTAA
>JACXSJ010000857.1:138363-153359 GCA_014851325.1 Pentalonia nigronervosa | reverse complement strand
TTTGCAGGATTCATTGTTTATTTAGTCTTTCAACGAATTAACTCCGAGGTTCAAATCGTACGCGGCACGTATAATCATTGTACATACACGACTGCAGGTGAATATAATAATCGATTCGGTGCAGGCGCACGTCCGCATTGAACGCATCGACTTGTCGTCGTCTACTATTCTACATAAATTGAATTAACCGCTCGCAGACAAATTGATGAACTCGGCATAAATACAACGATGACGATGAATACGGCGAGGAAGAGGTCAAAGGAACTTATTTAACTAGCCACGAAGAAGAAATGTACTGGAACAAGACAATATCTTGCGTACCGCTTTGGCCTTCAGGTTTATGTGGTCGGGGCCTGTGGGACAGTGCAGAGATAAAGAGTAAAATCGAAAGCGCGTTTTTATTTTTTCATCGACCAAGAAAACTTGTTTTGCTATTTATAGCGCACATCGTTTTAAACGGATTAAAGTCTGACGTCATAAAATCTGTCTTGTGCGGCACACGGCACAATAGTCAATAACGTTTATATATATATATATATATATACGCTGTGTGCTGGTGCTTTGGCGAACGTAATTAGATCGACTACGACGTGGGAGCAGACATATTATGATGTACGTCGCAAGTGCTGTACACATATGCATATGTTACCAGCAACGTGAACAGTTAAAGCAATATGCATTTATGCATAATGCAATGCGATTTAAGTTAATATGCATAATAAAAATTGTGTTTCATTTTTATTCATTTACATTGGCTTGGCGTTATGTAATATTAATACTATAATTATTTTGTAGAATGCTTACACGGTCTTAAGCTGGGTATATTCGAAATCATATCTATTCTTTATAATTTTTATTTATTATTATTTAAACACGGAAGTAAGCAATGGCACTTAAAATTACAACTTACATTATTTTTTATGCATTAAAAAAATCTTTGTATTGTACTTAAGTACCAGTTAATCATTGATTAGCCATTATTCTCAATGCAACTGCTGACAGCTGAGGTTGGAACTTCGTCGGCAGTTAATATATTTTTTGGCAGACCGTGATTGACTTTAAGTTTCTGCTGCAGCTGATTCGAAATGCCGTTCTCAGTACCAAGCTGATAAACGCTATAATTATAAAATAAATAACGTCACTTGGAAGCTAAAAGGAATTCGTTATTTGTTAATTATAACTTATTTTTTTTATAATTGAAAATCTCTTGGATTTTTTTCACTGTTTCCACTTTTTAATTGTGATTTGTGTTCACGTGTACTATCATGTTAGTATGTTCATCATCTATGAGAAATACTGTATTTTTGTTAATTTTTGACAGTTTTTTATTAACTTACTATAAAATTTACGTATTGTATTCATAAACATTTCATAAATTGTAATTTGATATTAGACCTTAACTTCTTGTTGACGTGTTGTTAACAGATCACCAGTCTGAATAGACCGATTTAGGTCATACAACTGCTGGTTCATACAATATGACATTTAAATGATATTTAGTTTATGATTATTCGATTAAAGTCTTATACTGTCTTCCAATTATCCAATTATTCGATTAGGAAGGAGTTAAGTAAAGAATAACATTATCATTTTGTGTATATATTATTTCATGTTTTTTTTTATTTTCATTTTGTTTAATTCAAAAATCATTAAAACGATATACATATCAATGTATTGATCATATAGTCATTCTTACATTGCCTAATTTGCTTTGGTAATTGTATATTATATAATACCTAGTTAATGTGAGAATTATGTATATTGACTGGTGCTTTTTGAGATTATTCACATACGAGATATAATATATTAAATCCACTTGATATATCATCTATCGTTGTAAATTCATAATAAACATTAATTTTATTATTTCCACTAACATATGTATACAATTACAATGCGATTATGTTTACTCAGGTGTCTGCGATTCTTGTTATTCTATATGCGTAACTATGTACCTATAGGTAGGTAAAGTTTATATTACATGTTTAGGTAATTGTTTGATCAATTACGTTGAAAATAAATTGGATGAAACCCTTTTTTCCTGTACAGTCTAATATATAACAACCGGGAAAAAAAAAACATTATTCTCGTATCCTGCGGTTTATGTTGCAGTGATTGTATTATTCGTTTGCCAGCTCGTCGCGATGGGGTCAGCAGTTGCTAAGATGGTGGCTTCGCGTCAGTTGATTCTCATAAAAACCTAAACAAATATTATAATTTTATAAGGGTATTATTTATTAGAATAGGTATATTACATACAATTATTTTTAATGGTTTCCCCGACTCGACTCCAACGTCATCGTCGAAATCGAAAAAAAACCGAATACACGCCGTATAGCTCACAGTCTAGTGCGTTGGTATATTAGTGTGTATAAATATTCGTCGATTCAAGGTCGCATTGTGGGAGCAGATAAAAAAACAAAACATTAAAAACTGGTCCAAATCTTTATCATATATTTTGTGCTCGGATACTTTACGCCGCAACAGCTTTGGCAGCAATTGTCTGCGTCAACGAAAAACAGAAGAAACCAGGAGAGACAAAAAAAAAAAAAAAAAAAAAAACGAGAGAAAAATGCCCTACGAGAGACGTGCGCGCGTACGTGTCTCACGTATGAAAACGCGCTCCTTTGTGCTTTGATAATAATAAAATGCATCCCTTTCGATTTTTCAAACCTAAACGATAAATTACGAATTTACCACGCGCCGCACTGCCGCACGACTACCGCCGCCGTTGCGAGTCCGCGCGCGCAGCAGCATGTACGGGGTGTTAGGTCATTTCTTTTCCGGGCCGGCGGCGGACGTTTTACGACTGTTTTGGAAACCGACACAATACTACCGTCAAAAACCGAATGCGCGCTCACAAAATGTCGTATTGATGGCATAATAATACACGTTGTTTTCGTGTTTGTTGTTGAAAATATTTATTGAAACGCGTCACGGACTTGTTTACCGGCGTGTAAATAGTGAAAAACAAATATTTTTTTTTTTTTTTTTTTTTATTGTTATTACTCGTTGTTGTGGTCTCGCAAATCTACGCAATAGCAGCTACCTTCGACGGTAATCTATACGTATCATGTACTATTATCAACATCGTCGTATTTACAAAAACGTCGACTTAAAATCTACACATTGCTATAGACAATATAGTATATAGGTAGACAACGAATGAAATGAACGGACGGGGAAAAAAAATTGCGTTAAAAACAAAAACTCGATTGCGTAGTTCGATATTAAATAGTGGTTTTATCGCGTTGGTTTTTTCTTGTTTAATTTGTTTGTCTTATAATTGTATTAAATTCGACTACAACAATGCATATTATACTACATGCAGTTGTAGTAGTGCCGTACAATTAATTAAGTCACGAATTATGAGCGTTTTTTTTCGACGATTGTTATTGCGACACAATCGACTCGCAATAGTATAATATTATTAATAAAGTCATAAACATATTTTTATCATTAACCAATTATCATTAAACGTATACTTTTTTCGGATAGCAATCGTTCGGGACGGCGGCTCATAATATTATTATTATATTGATAATTTATCGAAAATCGGTTTGAATACGACGAATCAAAATATATATGTATTCTGCAATGCGTTTTTATAACATGCTACCACTCGGCGTACTCACTCTACACTGTGTGTGTGGTGTATATGTATGCAATATACATATTATATAGAATACACGAAATATGGATCACTGACCCCGCGGGCATTTCTGGCTTTTTGCAATCGTTTTATAACCGACAACTAAAGGGGTTATTGGCTGTGTTGCGAAAGGGCCGCCGGGACTGCATTAATAGTATCGTATAATACGATTCGTATTTGTGGGCGGTATGTGGGGAAAGGGCGGGCGGAAAGACAGTCGGCGTTCAAAAGTCGCAAACAAGGAAACGCACACAATATATTCGTATGATATTATTACATACGCATTTATTTATTACATTTATTTTTATTGTAGTATGTAGGTACCTCAGAAACGTTGCCACTATTTATAGTCGCGTCGACGCGAAAACTTAAAAACGGTAACGCACCGTCCATACTGGAAGTTTATTTTTTTTACATTCCATTTTCAAGCATAATAAACGTACGCGCCTCGCCGTTACCGAGTCCGTCCCTGCTATCCTCGGGTCCGTTATATCCGTTCGCGATTAGCATACCGTTTCAACAATATACATATCGCGTGCGATTTCTGGTCGCGACACGTCATCGATCGTCGCCGACCGATCGTCATCGGGACTACGTCGGCGGCAGGAGTTCTCGGCGATTATGCGCCGCGCCGCGCGGTGGAGGAGTGTGGCGCGGTAAGGATTTTTCTTTTTTTTTTATTATTTCGATAAACTTTTCACTCGTTAATGGGCCGTGCACCGCGATCGCTCTGTACAAACACACACGCGCGCGCGCCCCGCCTCGCCACCCGTCGCCCGACCCATAATATTCCGTCCCACTTCACGTCCGATTACAACTGTGCGCGCGCCTGTGTGTGTGTGTCCTTTACCGCCTGCCCGAGACATGCACCGCCGCACGTACCCCCACCGCCAACGGCCGCCCGTCCGCCGTAGCGTGTTCCCCGCCGCTCGCGCCCATCCCTTCCACGTCGCGTTCGCCGGTGCCGTCGGCGGCGTTGGGTGGACGGCGGAGTACATACACCGCTACCACCGGCGCGCGGCGCGCTCCTCTCTCACAACGGCAGAGGCGGCGGACACTCAATATGGCTTCCGTACGATTGGTCTCCGGTCGCTCGTCCGCTCCGTAAAAACAAATAATAATAATTTTTTTTTTTTTCTAATAATAATAATAATAAAAATTTTTTGACAAAATTAGTGTTCGTTGTTTAAAAAAAAAAAAAAAATTCCGACACCCACGGCATTATCCGCGATTGTCAGTTGGAGCCGCCGCCCTCGAGTGTATTATATTTTTATTCATGTAAATCGTTTTGTGCGTGTGCGCTAAAATCTGTGGTCGTATCGCAAAAGTGTATGTGTGTGTGTGTGTGTGTGTGTGTGTGTGTGCGTGTGCGCGTGTGTGCGGCTCGTCTGATTCTATAAAATATTATAGTAAATGCCAGTGTTTGTGTTCCGGTGACTAGTGTCGGTGGTGGTTGCTGTCGTGCCCGACTCTGTGCGCACAAGTGAATATATCATATAATTGATGTGTAGATCGTTATGGCTTAACAAAAATTAAGAATCGTCGAGTGTCGGTCGTGTAAATCCGTCGTCGGCGTCTATGTGGGCGATAACCATTATGTCGTCTTTCTGAACCGCTTTGGAGAGACTTTTAAAAGCTACCGTCGCTGCCTTCGTCGTCACCATGAATTACCGTCCAAAACCCAATCCTTTCGATGGCTTAAGGAACTCTCCGTCTTCTCACAACCGCGGAGGACTCAGCTACATGACTACGTGAGTTCTTCTTTTCGCATTTCTATTTCCCCGCGGTAGCCGCACCCATTGCTCCATACTTGGCACGCAAACAAACGTACGTCCTTCGCCGCCGTCGAAACCCCTCGGCAACCCGGTATTTGGGTCGTAGAAAGTGGTCAATAGGCATTTATTTTCGCATTCGTACCAGCGCATAATACAGTCGTCGATCTACGTGCTCGTTCCCTGTCCACGTATTGATAACGCGCGTCCGCAAATTATTGTGCACGTGTCCAGGGCCGGCGTCGAATGTCTACCGTCAATGTTCTTTTCCCTGCTGCCCCATCGGCCCATTCGAAATTTTTTTTCGGTTTTTAATTCTGTTCCATTTGCGATGGCGGTAGGTACAGGTAGAGGCAGTAGTGCCGCAGTAGTGCCCTGCGGTAAATACTTGTTTAAGAGTGTACGGGATATCGGGATCATCCGATTTCCGTGTGTCTCGCGAACTTTCCCCCTTCGGTCGAAGAGGATTAACGAGAAGATTGCGGACGAAACCCGAACAGAGCCGCTCCTCGTCGCTTGCGCCTTACTCACTTGCGTTATAACTACTTATATACGTTGTACATTACAGTAGTAGTGTGCTGTCGCATAGGATTTTCCGTTTACGGCCTCTCGTATCCGTATTTTGTATTTATACATTAATGGCGCAAGTGTTTTTTTCGTAATATTAATAAATTAACTGGACGCGTGGAAAATACAACGACACGTCGCGTGTGCGGTGTTATGACACGTTGACTTTTATTTGGTGTCAAGCCGACATTGACATTTTCCATTGGAAAGCGACGGCAAAAATTTTACGTTCGGCAATGATGATGGTACAAGGTAGTAGGGGCCCGTGTCGAACATGAGATTAGAAATCGGGTCTTCTGGGTGTGTCTTATCTCATTGTAGAGTTTATTATTATTAGGTCTGTTCACGTATGCAGTAGAGATGGATGGTTGACAAAAAAAAAAAAAAAAAAAAAACAATATTATAATAATAATAATATGATAGGTGCCTCACTGCCTCTATATATATATATATATATATATATATGTATTTATTATTATATAAACCGTCGTCGCTGCAGCCGTTTTACCTTGAAAACCGCCAACTGCTTTCGTGTGTGTTTAATGTAATAACGTGTATACCTACACTCATCGTAACATCTGATGAATAAATTACACGAAAACACACGACGCTTTATAAATTCGAAATTCGCCAATCTTTGACGAATCGTCTGTACTTTATGATCGTAAAATGTCGGAAGAGGTAAATGGTCGATTGCTCAATAAAGATAAGTGCTCCGTATTTGTATGTGCGCGCGTACACAGTATGCGTTTGACTAGAGTGGCATAACCTTTTTCTTCTTTATCCTTCTCTCTTCCCGTCGTCTGTTTAGCGTTTAACGTATTAAGACTTGTCGTGTTACGTATCTCTACAATGAGCTCTTCACTCTTATTGTTTCCCGTTAAGGCTCCGCGAAAGGCGGACCAAAAGAAAATTGTCCAAGTTTGCCGTAAACAGCTTGCGTCGCCATTACAATAATTTCAATTAAATAAAGAAAAATCTCGTAATATATATATATATATTTATTCGGAGTCGTCATTCAATATATACACGGATGTCGGGCATCACCTCTCGTTGCACTTAAGCTTTTTATTTTTATATCAACATTCTTATTTTCTGTTTATGACTGTTTATGACATAGGTACCTATAAATTATGCATAATAAATAATAAATCCCCATCGTCATAATACAGCTATTGTACTATCATAATATATATATTGTGGACCGATTTCATAATGGTTTATTTTTTCAAGCGTAGAGGATGAGTTCAATTAACGTCAATTATGTCGAATAAGGATTTTATTTTCGATGAGTCCATTCGCGTCTAACATTGTTTGTAATTCAGTGTTTGCTACGCTTCGATCCGTGATCATACAACACGACGATAGTCGCCAATTTTGTTGTTTGGATTTATTTGTTTTTCTATTATTTATATCATTGTTTTTTTATCAATCACAAGTGATATTATAATCGATTGATTCAGTTATATTATATTGTATTACATCTATTTACAAAACTTTGTTTTCTCGAATAATTTGTCTATAAAATAATCGCAAACGAAAAAAAATAAAAAACTTACGACATTTTTGGTTCTTGTCAATCATAAAACGTATCATCATCGATTGCTCGCGGTGTATATATATACGTACAATAATAAATTAAATGTTACATTTATTTGTCACATAATATTTAATTCAATAAAATTTCTTGGTATTTATATCATACTTTCTTTGTAAGTAGGTACGTTTATTTTTAGTATGGTTTCTTTTTTGATCAAACGTTTTTAAGTACGTACAAAACATTCAAATAAATGTTATCCGATGGAATGTTGTTCAGGTGGCGAAATACTATTGTAGACTGTATTCAGATAGTGTTAAAATGTGATATATTCTTGAAAAATTGCCTTATTGTATACAATTGCGATTGTATGTATTGAAAAAATGATACTATGAAAAAGTATGTAACGTTACTTAGCTGAAGCTTACACAATTATTTTTTAATTAACTTAAATCCTAAAAAAAATTCTAATTGCAATAATGTACAAAAACACGTTTACTTGTACTATATGTAATGAGAATTATATTTGTTTCATAACAGTATATAAATAATAATAACACTATATAATATTATATTATGGAGTAAATAATTTAGAAATTAAAAAAAATATTTGATTAAATAATTAAAATAATTAATATATATTTTTTTTAATTTCTATAATAATGAAAATGAAATAATTACCGAGCGTATATGATAATATGCATTTTATTTATAATTAATTAACGCTCTAAGATGTATTACATTCACGTGTACTAAAATAATAATTAATATTTCAATATTTTACTATAAAAATTGCAAGTTTACTATAGAATTTCGTTTAAATCGATATTTGCTGTTTTGTCAGATAGTGTGATTTGATAACAACCAAGTGTTAATTACCATTTATATTTTGTTAAAATGTTAATTATGTTTTGCTTGTCAATTTTCCCTGATATTTATTTACTTTGACGTTGGTCCATATAACATATTAACAATGTTATTTATGAGTTATGATCTGAGTTTGAGAAATGTTTACCGCGTTTTACTTGGAATTTACGTCACTGGACTACTAATACTTTGGGAGGTGTATTTCAAATTACGGGGGTAAAAGTTGAACCGAATTATATCCGTTTCCCTTAACCCTTTGAATTTATGTGCGTACAAATGAAATTAAACTTTCTCTTATTACGTAATCGTAAACTATGCGACTATTATTTAGAACATTTTATTAAATACAAGAATTATATTTTATTTAGTATCTAGTATGTATCGTGTTTTATAGTCGGCGATCAAACAAAGTTAATTATTACCGTCGTTGTGGGTGCAAATACGTATACGAAAGCATGGAATTACACAAAATTAATTACGAAAGATATCTAAAAAATTTTAGACCCACGTCTCTTTGTTCTATTATTATTATTTTTATTTTTTGTTTTCGTAGTCGGCGAGTATAAAATAGCATTGTATAGTAATGCGGAACACCGTTAATGGGCGTGTTTATATTCATCAGGAGTCAGTGTGTGTGGGTTTGTGCACTCCATGACCCAGAATTCACGCAAAATTTAAAAACGGAAAAAAAAAAACGTCACCATCCTTTACGAATATGCGACAAAAGTTCACAGCTCAAGTCACGCGTTGCGTCTAATTCGAAAATTAAAAAAAAAAAAACAATCCAGTCAATATTGTCAGTACTTGTTCGTTGCCGTGAAACGGTTTGAGTGAACGAAGATCAATAAGCAATATCGCTGAGCGCCCGTTATCGTGTTTCGAACGATCAACGGTTGTGCCTAATAACTAATAATATGATAATCAAACAATTGTTTCAACCACTGTGACGCGAGGTTGGTCGAGTGGTGCATTGCGACTGCGGTGGTCAGCGGTGGTCACGTTATCGTGTGTATTATAGTCGTATTATAATATTATTTAATTATATTGCGCGTGTGTGTGTGTGTTGCACGGACGATATCGTTTTCGTCAAAACATATTCTCGGGGCATGCCGTGAAGTGTTCACTTGTTTATCCTAAAATCCGTCGTCGACGTGGGTCGCGTTAGCGCGCCGGCTTCGTATGCTGAAGATTTGTGAAAACGGCCTCGGAAATCGATACCTCTCGCACCGTGGTCCGATAGAAGGTTTAGCCAGTGGCATGATCACCGGCTGCTGTATCCGACTTCTTAATAATAATAATCCCATATGAGTGCCGTGGATCGTGGCGGTCGACAATGCGATTTTATTACTTTTTGAAAAATTGTCAATTTTTAACTAGAACAAAACATCGCACAGACTTCGTCTTCTACGTTATTATTGGTAATATTCGATAAGCGGTTACACGGAGCGGCGGGGGGGGGGCAAAAACTGAGATTATTGATTATTTTATTATTTATGAATAAAAAATAAAAAAAAAAAAAGAATATAATATTATGTATAAATAAATTAAAGAAATCGCTCGAAATCGTTTCCGGAATAGACGACGACGACGTCGACTACCACCACCACCACCACCACCACCACCACCACCGCCACCACCACTGTCACCGCCGCCAACACCATCTCAGGTGCTGCCGTCGGTATAAAGTGGTCGTCGCGGGCGCGCGAGCGACGTTGGCGACCCGAGCAACACCGGCGTTGGCTCCGGATCGGTTCTCCCCACTCGGTGGCGCAACAAACGGCAACGTCGCTCGGTTGCGGCGGGGCCCGTTTGCGCGTGATGACATCGCCGGCGCGCGCGATAATATATCATTTCATGTTTTGGTGTTATTGGCCTCCTTTTCAGGGGCGTCTGTCCTCATTCGTCCGTCTTCACCCACCCCGACTCGTCTTTGACTCGATAGTGTTTTAACCGAATGCATCGCCGCGGGGCGGCACACACCATTACGTACGATATTATTTTCATATTTTATTACAAACACGGTATTAATACTATACGTTGAAGAGCGACAGTGAAAAGGTGAGGGAGAGCGGGTGAGTGAGACGTTGTCAATGGACTCGGGAGCGGACGTCGAGGAATTCGGAGGAATAAACATTCGTGATCTGTCCGCGTCCACTCTTTTGCCGGCACTGGTGGGACACTTGTGCGCGCTACGATCTTTCGCGGTACCTAAAATAAAATACGTCTGCCCCCAGCACCCTGCCGGCCGACACCTGGCTACCTGTTTGTGCCAATCGTCGATCGTTATCATCGCCGTTATCGTTGTCACGCCAGCAATTTTATTTTTTGTGTACCGTCCGTATTGACATTTAATGTTATCGCTGTCCGTGTAATATTATACAGACGACACGATTTTATCCTTGAAATACGTTGAGACGCGCCTAAATATAACATTACTATTATATATCGTCGTTATGATGTTGCCGGTTGTTGCGGTTAGGTTAGTGTAAGCCACTACGACGACACTGTTCGTCTTTGCGGCATTTTTTCCAGATATTTTACGCCTGCCTCTTATTTTCAAACAGCGCCATTCAGCGGGTTGGTTATCTTATCGGCAGTCAACGATGTTTATGTTGTTATTTATTTATTATTATGTCGATGATCGTTTGCCGGCGCCACAGTCGCACGTGCACAATATTTTCTTCGATATCGGGATTTCGGGTCGTTTTAAATTGAGCCTTTCGAAATTCGTAACGATTTCAATACCGATTTCTATCTTGAGAGTACGCTTGCCGCGAATCGGTGAAAAACGATTTGAATTAATTTATTACGTTTCGTATTTTTTTTTTTTTTTTTAATTAAATGATTAAGAAATAAATCACGGACGAATCCGTATCAATCCCGAATTAATATCTCGATGTCGTACAATTTTTATTCTGATGCCATTCTAAATATTATATTAAAAACCGTGAAACGTATTTGGCGATATTTTTTCTCAACGACACGGTGATCGTACGTGAAATAAACCTTTTAAATTATATCGACATTATTTTCAAAATACCACTAACGAGATCATATATGGATTTTGAATGTTCCGAATTAACATCAATTTTCTATATATGTTGTTAGCAGTTTAATCTAGTTATACGTATTTTAATTTATTTTTAGTATCGCGTGTATGGCTTAAGCGTATCATCTCGAATCCCTAAAGTATTTTTGATACAATTTTTGAGCTTTATCCTACTAATGTAATTAGAACTGTATTAAGTTTCAACGTTCTGGCATATAGTGTATTTCTAGTCTTCATTATTATACCGATTAGATAATAATTAAAACGAAAAACATGTACAATATATTATATATAATATAAACATAATACCTACTTTACATACAAACCCAAATAAAACAATAATTAGATCATTGACAAAAATAAATAACGTATTTAAAACTATAAGACACACACACACTACAGGAATACTGTTTGTAATTTGTTAAAAATACAAAAAATACCGTAATACGTGTTAATACACATTCGTAAACAAAAACTGTGTAGTATAACCACCAAATTAACAACAAAAACAACATAGTTAACAATTAATATTCTGTTAGATTTCATTAGGTATAGTTAGATATGACGTATTCAAGTGACAATGGTGATATTACAATATTATAAAAAATGAAAAAAATGTGCAATTTTATCAATTGTACAATTTTAATATAATATTTTAATGAGATTTATTTTGTGTATAAATGAGCAAGTGTTGGTAGTGAATTTAAACTGATAATTAAATGTGTGCTAGATTACATAGGTACTCGTGAATCATGAGCGAGGTTATGTATTTATCTACAAAAAATAAAGCCCGAATGTAATACCTCTGCAGTTTTATCTTTATTTTAAAACATTTTTTATTAAAATAAAATAAACCTCTGTTTTTCTACCCACTAAATATGGATTTTTCTTGGTTACGTTTTCAATAACGATTTTATTATTCGATATCATGTTGTAGAAAAAGAATTTTTCGAATATTGTAATACTAACTACCGAATATTGTACCGAAATATTTAATTTATCAACTTAAATGACGATTGTTTTGAGGGGTCGCCTTGTGCTTAGATTCTTATTTTGACTCGAAATGCTATGAATAAAAATCTACCGATTCCATACAAAATATAAAACATAGGCAACTATATCTAAATAAAAAAAAACCCAAAATATCATTATGATAAGAAGTATTATGTAAAATGTATTATTGTTACAATAGTTTATAGAATAAACCCACCTATTGTTTTTTTATCTACCTATTTCAAATTATGAAAAAATAGTTTTTTTATATCATAACAATTGACTTTTATATTATGTTGTATACTAGTATACTATTTTAATAAAAAAAAAATCGGAACGTCGATTATATAATACAATATTTTATCAAGCACAATTTATATCTTATACATTTAGAAATAGTTTTATTTAAGTTTTTAATGGCAAACCTTTGATATTGTTTATTACTTTTCACCGTAGGTCATCGTCATTCTTCAATTTATTTTAATTGAAATAAAAATAAAAAATAATAAATTTATCAATGTAATTACTAATTATACTTAATAATGCTAGCTGTTGTCTGACCATATCGATGTGTGTATATTTGTGTATGTTCGCATGTCTTCAAGGCCCGAATGTGAATTTGTGTCGTTAGCATTTGCAATACAACTTGACTTTTCGAACACGACGACGTTGTTGTGGGGTGGGAGGGAAGGGATGGGTGATAAAGGTGTTCGAGAATTGAGTAGTTTTTCATTTCTTTTGTTGTTTGAACTTTAAATGTAGGTAAAGACTAAAAAGTAATTCAATATTACTCTATACACACGGTTTCTCGGATAATCCAAACTTTTAAAGTTACTGAAATATAAACGCATGTATTATTAATATTGGAAATGTGGCTCGTTCAAAGTATTAACGAAGTGAAATATTTTAATATGAAATACCTTCAACAAGTATTTCATTAGTTTTCTTCAATGCTATCAATATTTTAATACCGGAAGAAAATCTGTTTACAAATGTATAACTTCAATACTTTAGCAATTATTTGATGATTACATTACATAAAACATATTTATATTACCTATTACTTTAACGAGTATAAATACATTTATACTTTATCGTTAATAAATATTATATAGGTACATGTATGTCGTGTCTATGTATATTTTCATTTTACATAATTGTATTTAAACTTGTTGAGTTAAGTAATAACATTTTTATTATTTTTTGATAATCAATTTATAGTTGAATTATATTCTGGATATTATATCAAAACTTGTACTTAAATAATATTACAAAAGGGCTATTTTTTCTAAATAACTATGTGTTAAACCAATGAACATTTTTCTTTAGAGTTTTGTACGTATTTTTGAAAATTTCATAATTTTTGCTGGCGTTAATATTTTTATAGATCATGTTTTTCATGAATAGTTTTTGGAAGTGTTCCAAACGTACTTAATATATATTAGTTCAAAATATTAAAACAGCATTTTTTTAATGTGCAATTTTTTTTGTATTTTTGCTATCGTTTGTGAACTATATGCTTGTTGAGAGTTAAAATACAGTTTTTTTTACTTGTGCATATTTATAGAATGAATAATATGTACAAACTACTAAGTACATTTTATATTCCTGTATTTATATATACTATAAACTCAGCATAAATTACAATATTGGCAACGACTTTCTGCTGCCGTAATCAAAAGTACCTATATTTTTGTTACATATTTTTAAGACTAAAATATTATGTATAAACTTATCAAATTTCTAAAATCCGATTATACTTAGTTTCCGTTTTAAAAATGATTGCAGTTCGAATTGACGAAGGTGGACGACGTGTACCGTGTACGTTCGTACGTAACACAATAAAATATGTATAACGTATCAACGTAAACAAATCTGAAAGCACTGGTCAATATAGACAAATGACGTGTTTCTTTTTTTTTTTTTTCTAGAACTGTCGTGATTGTGATACTCGTTTGCAATAAAACAGTAAAACACCTATCTTTTCTATAAAGTTATTTTATTTTCTTGTTAAATTATAAACACTTGTTATTTATAAATTATTATATTGTTAAGTAGTTGCGTCGTAATGTAGGCGATCAAATAAACGAAAAAAAAACCGTGTTATTCGAAAACAACAGTGAAAACATTTTGAAACCTTGTCCTTGCGTTGTTTTATTTTCGTATACAGCAATTTAATGCATTCCAATAACCAAAGAATTGATTTTAATTATCATTATATACCTATATATATATATATATTTTTTTTTTATTGAAATACACTTAGAAACACTTAATTATACCGTGAAACTACGTCAAGGGAGTCGTATGGGTAGTATGGTTAAATATCAACGCAATGATGGGAGATTATATTTACTATCAGATGTAGTTTTCGTGGCAAAAAAAAAGGAATTTCATTAATTCTACCAGACTGTTTATTAGGGAAAGAGAAACGTAGATTCTGTCACAAGGGCAGCAGTTAGTTATAAGTCCATCGATTTTGCCAACATAAGGTTATATGTTTATGTAATTTGAGGTCGAGCTATTGTTTTTAATACCAAAAAAAAAAAAAAAAAATGA
>JACXSJ010000857.1:102485-138263 GCA_014851325.1 Pentalonia nigronervosa | reverse complement strand
GTCCTTGACAAATAATAAATTGGAGAGTATTTACATTATATAAAAAATATCCTTTCCAATATTCACCTAATAAGAAAATAATATGATCGTTTTTAAACTGGCTCATTCAACATTTTGAAAAAAAAAATTATAAAAATTGACTTGTATTTTATTGCTTATATATTTATTTAATTATATTTGGAACAACCACAAAAAATAGTAGTAGGTGGCAAACAAACGGGTCTTAGAAAAAAACCGTTCACAGTAAATCCGCATTATATGAATCTTTTATATACATGTCATATGTGCATGTGTGTAACATAAGTAATAAGTATATTATATACGTATTAGGCGGGATCTATTTTATTCTGACCGTGCCCGCCGGCGACTGCGGCGACTGCACCACAGCAGGTAAATAGTTTAAAAGAAAAACATTTTGTTCTTAAACCTCGAGTGAGTGGTTCACCTAAAAATAAAAAAATACATAACAGCAAAAACAGCGCCGCGTTGCTTCACCGACGATCTTTATGTATAAATGTGTAATGTAATATATACAGGGATGATTCATCGTTTCTTTTATATCATAAATTTCGGTAAATGATATCGATGTAATTTTTAACGTGCCATTTTTATAGTATGCCAATGGGAAAAATATAACAATGTATAGGTACAATATTAATGTAATACCTATGTTTTTTTTCCACAGGCTTCCTACCGCCCTAATGTTTAATTGTGTGTTTGTTTTTTAACGCACCCTGGTGTTTGATATAAGATTATTACAGATTTGAAACGATGGCGTTTATTTTTCGATTCAAATAACACTCAAAATAAATATTTGTCGTCACCGTCGTTTAGAGTCCTATGCCTGTATATCATTGTATTATTTGTATTCGCATCGGGATTCGGGCACGGTAAATTCTCTCGTATAATTTATTAAAATGGCAATTTGTTGAAAAGGTCGCAAACAGAAAATGAGAAATAATATTGGCGTTTTTATTAGTCTTTTTTTTTTTTATAGTTTTTTAAGAATAATATACGTTCGGTTTATGTTCTGTGGGTCACACTAGAGATTTGGATTCGATTCAAAACCGTCGCTATGTTTTATTTCTCGTGTCATTCCATGTGGCATATCGGCTTAGGTATGAAAACGCACGCGTGTTATACATACACGCCGAGTGTTATTTTTAATTTACACTTTTTCGAGTTAATGCCGTCGCGTTATTTGTGCAGATAATGCAGAATTATTTTACAAAACGCATTAATCACGTCGTGTATTCGTCGCGACCGAATTCGTTTTTCCGCGAGACAATTCTGTGTTCGTTGTAATGCCGTGCAGTTCTAAGTAATAACTTGGCAACAACGGAGAGATTAAGAAGAAAAAAAAAAAAAACGTTATCACATTATCGCGCTTTATCGTTTCAATAAGCAGTCAGTTGAGCACCTCGACGACGGTTCGAAATATGTTTTTTGGCGGTGTAAAATAAACCACTCGGCAGAGTAGCGAACTATATAATAATAATATCATATACCGACGAAACGTACTCGTGTCCCGTTCATTTGGCG
Source organism: Pentalonia nigronervosa (assembly GCA_014851325.1). Taxonomy (NCBI): domain Eukaryota; kingdom Metazoa; phylum Arthropoda; class Insecta; order Hemiptera; family Aphididae; genus Pentalonia; species Pentalonia nigronervosa. The sequence continues at coordinate 136,721 of JACXSJ010000857.1, read as the reverse complement.
TCCAGAATGACTCGCGCGGACCGGTAGAGAGTAGCTTAAGGGCGTAACGCGCAAAAGACGAACTGCGGCGGCGACGCGTCGTCGCGTGTTCGTACACTTTGTTGCTTCGGCGGCCGCAAACGAAAAACCGTAGTCGTCGACGACGACGACGACGACGACGACGACTACGCCGCCACGATAGAGGTCAACGACCATTGCCAGCGGTGCTCTTCTCCCCCTCGTCGTGCACACGCCTCGCGCGTCCGTCCGACCGACCGCGACTCGCGAGTATGTTGGTGCGCGAGACTGTGCACTAATGCTACGGCCATAATATCTGTTTTCTTCCCTCTGCCGCAACCGATACGACCGCGTTCGTCGTTCTCCAGAGACGACGACGACGACGCCGAATAATAATAATAATAATAAGAAGAATATAACACCGTCTTTGGGATATTTTTTTTTTTTTTGTTTCACGTCCAAAAACACCGCCGTGTCCGCGGTTGCCGAGCATGGGGGGGGGCCGCACTGCGCGTTCGCCGGACGGACGGACGGACGCCGGTCGTGGGTTTTCGCGTTTTATCTTTTCTCGTTATTGTCACAATTATTGCAGTTTGTGCATGGGCACGACATGACGTAAACAATAGTAGTATTGTCGTCGTCGTCGTCGTCGTCGCAATCGTCGCACCTGCGGTCCGCGATACGTCAGTACCTTTATAGTGTTGTTCCGTGCGCGGGATTGCGCGAGTGGTGTGTTCGGTTTGACGGCGGTTATATGAACAACAAAAAAAAAAAAAAATGTATTTTAAACCATCTACCTCAATAATTTGTAAGTACTCTGTAAATAGTATTCGTCCGCGCAGTATGTCGTCGTCATATATACCGTTATATTGATATTAAATCGTATTTCTCGATATATTTCATTCCGGTCCACGCGCGAAGGGTATTGAAAACGATTTGTTAATCCTCTTTCGTACTAATTTCAGCTGGACCTTAACTGAATCTGAACCGTTAATATACTATGGTGCATAGCAATAAACCATACGGTGTAAACCCTTAGTATATGACGCGCTTATTATTCGCTTGATCCAATAACTCGACGGTCGGTGGCGCTTCGACGAGATAATAATATTGTTAAAGAAGTCGAATAATCCAATAATTGTAATTCGCCCGTTAAACTGCCCGGCGGTCGTCGACACCGTTATCGAAATATTTTCCCAAGTCACATCCATAACGTGGTGGCGAGTACGGTTTGCAGTACGGCACTACGGTTGCCCCGTGCAGGGCAGTAGGATCGCGATTAATAAATAATATTTTATAACAATAGGTATCGTCGTGCCAATCGTGAAAACGGTAATTTATCATTTTTACGATATACGGTCGCCGGTAACGTTGTAGTAGGTAGGTGCGCCCCGTAAAACCCGTCTGGCAGAAGCATCAACCGGACCGTCGGCCGGGGCGCCGTAAGTCTCCTCGTACGCCTATCGGTTTTTTTTCTTCTTTTGCGTGGCGGCGCCGGATCTAATATCGGGTTTGCGCCGTAAGTTATGACAACGTTTTGGAATACTAATGAATCCGGTTAGTACGAAATCCCGGCCACTAAATGCCACGCGAAAAACGCGCCGAATTGCTTCCGCCACCTGTCAAACGCAGCAACAGAATATTACCTCGGCGGGGGCCGAGTGATCCGACAGAAGCTCTGCTAATGAAAATCATTGTTTAACGTTGTCGGCGGAAAGTGAATGATGTGTTGTACCTACTCGTGTGCGCGCGTTTCTTTCGAAACACATTTCTCTCCGTTGTCGGCCGTGAAAATAAAATCCCAACACTGACGATAATAATAATAATAATTATTATTATTATTATTATTGTTGTCGGCCGGGTAAACGGTTCCGTATTCCATGGGGAGGCGAAAAGAAAGAGAGAGAGAGATCCGGGCTTGGTTGTCGTGGCGTATGATGGAAACTGTTCGTTGCAACAATCGTGTTATAGAGGGTGTTCGCCGCCGCCGCCGTCATCGTTCGACGACGATATTTTAGGGTGAAAAAAAAATTGCCGTCTGTGCACGCGGTATACATGGATATATTATTATACAGCGGTATTAATCCCTCTGTTGATTTGAAAAAAAAAACAAACTCTGGGTACTGGACACGATCTCCACTCTCCGACGAGGGATACACACACACACACACCATTATTGATTTTCCGTGTCTTCGGGATTGTGTTTTCTCTCGGCACGTGTATGTATATAGTTCTTTATGGCTTCATGTGCACACACATATATTTCGCTTAGTCGTACACACCGTTCCATATAAAAGTCCAATTCTCATCATTAATTATTACCCACACAAGCGCCACGCGCGGGTGGTATTCACGTCTACTCCTCCGCCGCTAAAACAGCCACCATCACCGCCGTAATGCCGTATACAACAGACATTTTCGTCCACCACCCGCCGCATTACACCTCGTCTCACCGTCTACAACACCCGGGTCGGTTTTGTACATTGTGTGCATATTAAAAGCACAATCGATATTTAGTATGGTGTACACACACGTGTAATAGCTATAGGGTAGGTAATATAATATACACAGGTATAAACGACGTCGGCGGCGGTGGTCGTGGTGATCACGGAGTCAGTCGGTGGTCGTCTAAAAAGATATGACCCAGCTACAGTTCATAATGCGTCGTTAGTGTATATAGTATTTATAGGTTTTAAACATCGATGCCGCCGCGTAAAAGCTTTGCGCGTTATTTATTTATTACGACGTACACAGCACAACTGTATCGGCGACAGATGTGGAAAGAGCGAATGAGGTGCAGGCGTATTTTGTCAGTAAGTGGCGCCTCGACGGGTGGCTGTCAATACTCGATATAGAGATTTTGCCGTTCGGCAGACTGCAAGCGAGAATGTTTTACTTTTAACCGCGCCACCCCGAGAATATGAACCGATTTTTGCGTGAATTGAATCGACTTGATGCATCGCGTTGTTGCTGGTTTTTGACAACGATCGCATATCATGGCCAATAGACGCATGTGTCTGTGCAGTGTTAGCGCACGCGCAATCGATATCTTAGCATATGTTGCTGCTGTTGACCTCGTAATTTGACAGCAGTTCTCTTCAGTTTTCCGTTTAAAACAATGAAAGATTAGTGTAAAAGGGTGGTTGGTGTGTATATACATATTATATGTATGTCGTACGCATTCGTCATCGTTTTAACCCCTCTAACGCCGTGTCTATAATATGTAAAGCCACTAATCAAACTAGTAACGACTGCTATAACTATTTTTTTATTCTATAAATATGTTGACATTTATAATACATACGTTCACATCATAGGTGAACGTTTATTATATAGGTATATGTGGTTTACAGGTATTATGACGCTGTGACCTATGCAAGTTTAGGTATACACTTACGTTATATATATATATTACACTCCCCGTAATTGACACACGAATACGGTGTCGTCGGTCGTAGTGTATAATATGTGTTTGCAAAATTATTGTTGTACTCTATCGGTAATTATCTCACAACTGTATATAATCGTGACGGCCGTAATGTTTCGTCGAACCGTGTACGAGATTTGACCCTCCTATGTATCGGCATCCGGCGGGTATATATGCACACACACACACACACACACACACACACACACACACACACACACACACACACACACACACACATATATATATGCACGTATATATAGGTATGCCACCTGGAAATCTGTACGCGGCATGTGTCAGGTGTGTACACTCTGTAGTGCGTCGGCAGCTGCCGATTTCAGAAAGGTTTCACTACCACCACTACAGTTAACAGACAGCGGCAGCGACCGTAGTCTGGACGTCTAGCGAGTTTTGATGTTGTGGCTACGACCGCTGTTGCAGCGGGGTCGGGGTTAACCGGTGGAGAAGAAAAAAAGTCTTCCTAATCCGAAGTCTCTCGTCGTGGAGCAGCCGGTCCGCGGGGGCGCGTTTTTCGTTACACTACCTGTGGGATTCACCAGAATCTTTCGCGTACAATAAAAACATTACCTGTCTCTAACCAGATGTTCACTACCTATATATATATATATACGTATGTAATATGGGGTCTGTGTTGTCTAGCTACAGCCCTGCGGGTATAGTTAAACAATTACCAAGGTATTTTTTTACTCGTCCGTGTATTGAGTGATATTTATCTTGAGTTTTGGACGGAATACATATTATATATTATGTTACACCTTCCACACAGCGGGATATTAGTGTGTTCGTTATTATATTAAATAATGGTCGATGGATAACCGTTAGCGTATGCAAATCATTTGGCCATCTGGTAAATCCCTTTTTATTATATAGTGCTATATATATATAGTCTATAGTCTACCAGGTGTAGTGTTGACAGTGTATTGCTTTCGTTTTGCAATATACGAATTATAGTTTATACCATGTAGTACGATTATATTTCTAACCCATTATCCCTTTCTTAGTCTTGTTTGAATGATTATATTATCTACGCGCGACGCACAAAGTATGGCTAATATTTATATGGATTTTTTGTGTGTTTTTACAGAATGGAACGGGAAAAACAACGTGAAAAAGAAAGGCAGTCCAGACAGCAACAAGTTTCCGAAAACAATGTCAAAGACAAGAAAGAATTGTTCGGTTCTCCAGTAAAGGTAATTTCTCGTCTATAATTTATGTTTCTTGTCTTTATTTTTGTACCATTGCTTCCAATTGTGCATGTATATTGTATACATATAATATACTCGGTTGTCTGATTTGGGCGTGGTGTAGATTAGTCGGCCTTCCGGATATTGCGAAGAACCGAGGAATTTCCTTTCTCCGCCGCCCGGAGAAAATAGGCAATTTACTTATATTTTCGTCCCCACTTCACACCATCATTGTATACTTCTGAATCGCTCCAGTGTTGTGTTTGACGACATCGCTGTTCCTTTTGATAATAGGGGGAAATAGGGATCTTGGTTAATTCTTAGACCGTGCATATACATAATGAGACCAACGCTGCGCGGACATTATCTATATTTTTTCCTGTATTCTTACTTTGGGTGTTATAATTTTCTAAGTTATTTTTTACGAAAATATAAATCTTGGTTAAGAAAGTGAGATGTAATTTAACATTTTTTTTTTCGGAAATTATTTTCAATGCTTTTTCCGCACGATCATAGTTCAGTGTGTAATATATCACGTGTAATGGAAATTAACACGTTGTGTTCGTATTGTATTCGCCGCAAAAACGTATTACAGGTAAACGATATAGGAAATTAATTTATATCTCACAACATTATCGTAGTTTAGCGGGGATAGTTTATCGACAAATTATTTCAAGTTTTTACGTGTCGTGCGTATATACAACAGAAATAATAATAATAATGTAATATTTCGTGAAGGCGAACACACTTAACTCTACGGAACAGCTAAATCGAATCGTCATACGGCGACATTTCTAAATATATATTGATATGTAGACATAAAAGTATATAGCTGTACTAATTCTCACTTTATCAAATAGTTATAACCACATATGTAAGTACTGACTACTGTAACTTAGATTTCGGCAAGATGGGTACACAAAAAATAAGTTAATTTTAAAAACCATAATAATAAATTATACAATTATGTTTTACTTGGAATTTACTTTTTATAATTTTTTTCAAGAATCGTTATCCGTGTTAAACATGATATGTGGGAGTATTAATGTATTATACATTATATATTATAAAATCGATTTAAGAAAATAATCGGTCTACTGGTGCAGGCAAACAAAGATTTATATTATATATAATACTAGCTGATCCCGTGCACTTCGTTGCCCATTCAAAAAATTAATAACGCCAACTCTATATGAATAATATGTTTTATTTTATAATATAACGGTTAAAATATACTAAGTAATATCGTTAAAACAATATTCAATTTTTTTTGGATTATTATGTATTTTTATTCGTGTTATCGAGAAAAGTCTTGACAATTCATGTTTTCAATTGAATGCTATTTATTGAAGTGCTTTTAGACAGACAACATTTTTTTGTTTTTCCTTCTGGTGCGTACACAAATAAATCACGTGGTTTTCCGACGCGTGAGCAGGCCACATACAGCTGTCCATGTGAGAAGCATGGATTTTCCAAATTCAGTCCACACACTTGTAGCGATTGTCCTTGTGCTTTGTTGATGGTCATTGCAAAGGCGAGTCGCACCGGAAACTACAAAGTTTGAATTCGAATGGCATATCTGTTGGAATTATTAGGATGCGTGGCAACAGTACATCTTCGTCTTTAAATTTTCCGTTTAAAATTGTTGCTTCGATAATATTGTTCATCAACTTTTTTACCGAAAGCCTGATACTATTGCAGAGTTGTGGTGGATTGATGTTTCGTGAAGAATGATGGGCACGCCAATTTTCAATGTTAGAACGTGTAGTGGCAAGCCTGGAAAATCAAGTGAATTTCAGAATTCGAAAAACCTTCTGATTTATTTGTGTACGCACCAGAAGGAAAACTAAAAAATTTTGTATATCTAAAAGCACTTCAATAAATAGCATTCAATCGAAAACATGAATTGCCATGACTTTTCTCGGTAAAACGAATAAAAATACATAATGATCCAAAATAAATTGAATATTGTTTTAACGATATTACTTAGTATATTTTAAACCGTTATAATATAAAATAAAACATATTATTCATATAGAATTGGCGTTATTAATTTTTTAATGGGCAACGAAGTGAACAGGATCAGCTAGTATTTTATATAATTGTAAAGGTAGTCAGTCGTATATGCAGCGGACGGATACAGCAGTGGCCCTTGTACTTGTTTATCTATACTGCCGTCCGCGAGATTTCAGCCGGCCGTTGACCTACACTGGCGTGCGATAGAGACACCGACAACGACCCCCCTCCCCTTCTCCAAAGGATAATAAACATATATCGATATATGTATAATATATAAAACATGTTATTATGAAATACGTTGGGTTGGGGATAGGGTTACACAAAAACGAGACGGCAATGTGTGATAAACGTATTATATATATATATATATATGCTGTTGCAGTGTTCAAAGGAATACAATTAGTGTCGCCTATAACACACACAACAACCGGTTGACTATGGTAAGAGAAGGTTTGGGGGTGGAGATAGGGTTGTGTTCAAATATTGTTTTATTTACCGTGGAAATGTCGAGGGCGGCGTTAGATATTCATCGATGTATACATATTTTATCTTTTCTTTTGAGCGAAATTCTTATTTTGTGATTTTAAATAAAAATACGCGTGTACTTTTATATAGACGGGCATTATACCCCGAGGTATACTCAGGATAGTTTTATTTATCTGCACACCGCTGGTACGAATCTGGTCGTAATAGTAATATAATATTATATATGTTCGATAAACAGCTGACTCGCCGATTGTGCGTTTTTATAATAAAATCCCCTTCGACGACCTTACTCGGCAACCACTACATACATACCTGCCTGCATAGTCTGCTCATATTATTATTATTATTTGTTCGTATAAAATAAAACATTGCCACAGTCTGCGACGAGTAGGTATAATATAGTACCTATATAGTCACTCAGACCGTGCGCCGGATAAAATGTATTCAGTGTCACGCGGAGCTCGCGATCTTTTCGATTTAAATAGGTACACACATTTATATTTGCTCTTTTCCTTCCCCAGATATTTTTCCTTCTTTTTTTTTTTATAAGCAATAATGTCTGGAGTCCTTTATCTCTCTCTTTTTTTTCTTTTGGCTATATAAGTATACAACTACGACGATGACGACGACGTAGTAAAGTTATTTTGTCATCCCGCACACGTTTTACTCGTTTACAAAGACAGTCAAGTCGATTCCCAATCACATCGGCATATCGTATATATTATATATAATAAAATACTATGTATCTGCGATCTGCCGTACGCATCATATTATTGCCGCCGTTGCCGTGCCATATGTTTGAAGTTATGCGCATTATGCATTATACACTGCAGCAGTAATATAGAATCAGACTGTTAGTTTTGAACGAAAATTATAAGTCTTACGATGAAAAAATGTAATCCGAGTTTGAGGTAAATGTGTTTTTTTCTTCTTTTATTTTATATACATAAATTTGTATAAAAATCTGATTTGTTTGGAAGTTATTGAATTTCTTAGCGTCTTGCGCTTTTGATCGATGCTATACATCGTCTGCTCGTTGAACTATATTATAAAATATTTTGTATAATTACACTCGCGTAAAGTCCGTAGAGTTGATACAAATTAAAAATAATTTGTCATCATGTCATAACAACAACATTCGAAATTTGGTGGACCTTATACTTTACATTAGGCTATGACAAAATGTACTAATGTAGTCTTAACAGGAGTTAGTACGTAATGGTGCAATAGTCCGCAATTGCTAATTTAAATATAATGTATTGTTTCCAGAGCGTCCATTTTTAATTTGTATTTTTGTATCCACACTTGCGTAGTTGGGTTACTTATTCTTTAAATTCATTTCTTTTAGTTGAATAATATTTCAATAATGGATTTAATGTCTTCAACGTAATATACTTCCATCGGGCGCGCAGGCAACAGGAAAGTGTATTATTATTATTATTTGTATAATATTATGTCGACCTAAATACATTACGCAACATTAATGATTATTATACACAAACCGCATTGTTCGAGACATTGCAGCGAACTCTGTGCATTGAAATAATCTTAATAGTAGACGTTTGTGTTTTCTTTAAATCATTATTATTATTACTATTACTATTACTACTGCTATTGCTACAATGATATCCTTAAATAATTAATCTGTACTGTGTAGACTGTTGAGTTCACATCAACCAATTTAATATGTTTATTATACAATTTAAAATTCTGTATACGACGTAAGGTATTTCTAGTCGGTTATCAAAAACATTTTTCTGACACGAAATCACAGTAGAATTTTCTTCGAGCGTGTCTGATCGGTGGCGGTAGTATTCCCCTTGACCTACTACTACGCTATCATGGTGTATGTAAGATTTTTTCTCCCTCGGCTGTTATCTAATTATTATCCGTTGCTACTGTATTTGTCGTCGGTGGGGCGTGGCACATAAATTACTTTGTCTAATACCAATTCATTTAAACGAAACAAAGTTAATAGAAATGTGTCACAGAGACAATAACCCCTTAATGTTATTAAAACCAAAAACCGTTTTCTAGCCTAACCAAACTATAGAGGCAATTTTAAGAATTCTATTTTAAAGTGCAACTGCTGCGCGCCCGTCAGTGCGTTTTAAGCGGATAAAAACCGTGTCTGTTCGATCGCTTCGCTTTTTCTCCGGTGAAAAAGCGTTTCAGCATTGATGTTTTTTCAATTATAGGTAACTAATATTACAACGACAATCAGCTTAAAATAATAAAAAAAACTTATGGTGGTATAAAAATAAAACAAAAATAAATTAATGTACGGTAAACGTTTGTGCGCGTAATATAGTATATTATAGTCAATTGCCATTCACTAAACACTATCTATATAGATTTAATTATTATATATTAAATATTATTATAACAAAGGTGTAAGTCTGTATTGTTTGTGTGGTAGAAATCTGATAGAGACATAATTTGATGTTAGATTATGTCATTTAAATTTTTTGATTTTCTCATTAAAAAATAAAGTTTTTGTTTTTTGCGTTATATGCGCATATAAGTCTAATGCCTGTAATTCGATTGTGTTATTTATCGGCGTTGAGAACCATTGTGTTATTGCAACTCATTTATAGGTTATCTCTGTTTTTCAATCTGTCGCGTTTCGTCTTCGGAACTCCTTTGTCGCTTATCACGATGTTCTCGTCCTAGATGCAGTGGCGGTAGCGGTTATGACTTGCCACGTGTCAAAATGGAGCGATCGCCTGACCACGGCGATATTGTACCTTGTAATAATACAAATATAATGAAAAATGATAAATCCATAATCTGATTTAATCCGTTGTCCATCAAACACGCTGAATTGTTCTATAAAATTATTATTACACAACTATAATATTTGAAACTAAGAATATTCTCGACGTGTCTGTATACATGACGTTTTAAAGTATGAATTTGTACTATTGTCTGAAATGTATCCAGTCTATTGCGGACATAAATTTTAATTAAAGTTGTTTTAAGTTCAAATTTTAAATAACCCGTATACTTACAATCCATTGTGTACTCGTACGCGTTGAATGTGCATACGTATGCAAATTATACATGTAGATATATACTACCACGTGTAGTGCGTTCTGAAAACTTTTAGTGCTATCGTTAGCTTTTGTTTTAAATAGCCGTAGTTCGTTTACGAATAAGTGTATTTCGTAATGCTCTAAGATTTTAAATAATCCGTTCAAATTTAATCAAATGCATGAGAAGATTTCTTGAAAATCGAATAATATACTAGGTATAATAAAGTATCAGCATACAATAATGTAGTAGTGCTTCGTAATCGCAGATTTCTAGAAACTGCGAAAAGTGTACAGTATTTTTCGTTCTCAAACCTTTTAGAAGTTTTGTTAGTAAACTATGTCTTTATTGTTACCTGCAACTTTAGTTTGATCTGAGTTTCCACTAAATGTTAATTTTTGAGAATTTCATGTTAATGTATATGTAGGTATAAGTATATGTATATTAAATATACAAATATGTATAAAAAATATAATATATACTCCGAGTAGTTATTATATATTAATAATTAATTAATGGGAAATATGGATGAAAATTATTTAGAGTGTTGCAATGGTCCAGGTTGTGGTGTGAAATTTTCGGTGTCATGCAGGACAGACGTCTAAATGTTTCAAATAACAATAATTACGTACTGCATTCAGAATAGTTATCGTTATTTATTCATAATAAATTATGTTTGCAAATCGTTTAAATATTATTATCTGTAGATAATGTTATCCACATTATGTTTGTGCAGTGTATACAGCGTCACGTGATGTCTCGTATCAATATTAATACTGCAAAACAATTTTAATTCACTGATTCGTAATGACGGGCCGGCGAGCGGAGCGACGTGTAGTGAGATTATGCCTGAGAGTATTTTTATATTCCTCTGATGCAATGATAGGCAAAACCATTACTGTTAATTTAAAAAACAGAAATCGAAAACACGCGTGATTAAAAAAAAAAAAAGTCGCGCCTCCCACTCTCTGAACGTGTTGTCGTAAAAATTATATTGTTAGCTTTTCACCCCTTGTGTGTCAAATAAATCCTGAATTGTGTTACACTATAATATGATACGAACAACCATGATTAACCTGCTTTTGTCTTACACATACGCACATACAATCTCATTCGATTGCTTTACATCCCCGCGCTGTTACAAAATTGTAATGGCTTTTTATTATAATAATAATACGTTGTTGTTTCAACGTGTATTCTAACTATAAACGTATACCTATATAAGACTCATCTGCTAATGAAGCACAACAAATTGACCGATAAGTCTACTGTGACCTCTAAAGATAAGTATTGTTAAATATGTTTAGATATAAATTCTGTTTTATTTTTAAGTGGTTTTTTTTTTTATTTCGCGTCCGTAAAATTAAACGAGAATCGTGTGACCTTGTCAGCGGGCTGCAACAACATTTAATGCGTATATAATCAAAGGTCTTTCAACCCGAATAAAAACTCAAAAAACAATGGATAGTAAAAATGTTTTCATATTTTGGGTTGAACGATTCGCCTTTTTTTATCATTTATTTAAATATCTGTTTTTGATATTATACATACTACATATATTATGCGGTGCCAGTAGGTGTACGTTCTTCAAATACCGAAATCGAGCGTTTCAAATGTAATTTTAAGTTTGTCCTTGTAGAGAAATTCTTCTAGTTTTGTTGCAATTTAGTAATATTCTTATTTTTGTTTTGCCCTTTTTGTTGATTTCGCATGATTGTATTAAAATGTTATTTATTTTACATCTTATTATGCATAAGGCATTTCTACTTCTTAATAGTGACTACCGTGACGTTAGTTAACAATTTTAATATTGCAATTTACTTGAAAACTGTTCATCCGACAAATTACACGACGTCCAAATTTTCTGTCCGCGATGTATTTTTTCGTTAACTCTTTGAATTAACGACTTTTTTTTTTTGATATAAGATTTTCGTTTGTAAATGAATATTAAAACGTGTATTATGTATATCTTACAATAGTCATAAAATAATTAAAATATAGTATTTCATAAGATGCGTATGTTGGTGCGGTGCTTGGTTGTAGACAGACAGAAAAATTGGCAAAGTTACATTTGTTTGACTGTGCTCAATTGGGTTATCAAAATGACGGACCGTGCTAAATCAGGTTTCACTGGGTCATGCGCATAGAGAAAATAAGAAGCGCTAGTACGTTTGAACCGATGTAGTGTGTCTAAGGGAAATAATCAAAGAGATCCATGAGTTGTTCACGAAAAAGATAGAAAGATCAGGGAGCAATGTGGAACAGGTTAAGTCTACGAAGAATCCTTAAAATTTGGCAATGAATAGAGAGAAGTGGCAAGAAGTATGTTTGACAGTAAGTTCTTAGGTCGCATACTGAAGAAAAAATTTATTTAATAGGTAGTTATTATGCAGAATTGATGTAGATAATCAATAGTATAAAACAATAATTTATAATCAAACGGTACTTAGCAAATGAAATGGGATAAAAAAACATTTATAAATCTATTTCCACACGCACAAAAGCAAAACTCTTTAATTCGTTTAATATTATGTTATATAATAAAAATATTATAAAATACAGTAGACGCCGCTTATTAGACTCGCATTGGGACCAGCACAAAATGAGTCTTATAACCGATTGAATCTTATAGACGAAGTGAGAAAAAAAACGAACAAAATTTTAATTAATTATTAATTAAATACATATACATATTAACTTTCAAAGATTTTAAACTTTAATAAATTTTAAATACGATAAAATGTGTTAAATATACGTAGTATATGGCATGATTAGAAATTAGTAATAACTAATAATTAACACAAAAGTTTATTTTCTACGATTTTTCTTACAGAATTTAAGTCTTATAATCAATTTTTTTAATGAATTTGAATATGTCCAGACCGTTTCAAGAGATTTTGAGTCTAATAAGCGACTGAACTTTATATCTGCTAAAAAGTCTTCCTCGGTGGTGAACGGAGTCAAAATTATCGTAAAAAAAAAAATAAAAAAATAAGCCAATAATTATTGTATACTATCTCTTAGCCGATATAAATTATTATTTTTATATTATTAATTTTATATTTGTCATACGTTCGGTTACAACGTTCATTAATTTATATTATATAGTGTTGTAAAATCCGAGTACACAAAATAAAAAAAAGGTCAGTATTCCCCCTCGCTTTCACTTGCACATATAAAATATTCAAATTTACCGCGTATGGTTTCGGAAACCGTTTAATATTTTTGAATTTGGATAGGTACTTGAATAATAATTACGATTTTTGCGGTTATTTTTTTCATACCGGCCGAAAAATTTGTTTAGGTGTGTGACACGTGTGCGTATGTAGCAGTAATAATACGACGTGAACGTATTATTATTATTCACGGAGGCGCACACAATAGACTACCAATAATGAAAATCCGAAAAACGTTTTATTATAAATCCTAATTTTAATACGATATTAGTTTAAAACGCAAACAATGTTAATTATAAATGTTTTTTCGTTTGGATATTTATTACGGTATGTATTTATTTGTGTTTGACGTGGCATGTAAGTATATAGTAGGAAGTAAGCCTGTTTCGCTTACATAAAATAAATACGTTAAATGCGACTATATTATATAGATTATTAGGCTATGGATGTATACCACCTTGTACCTACATGCATCATCATTGTGTGGGTTTGTTAATAACGTTCGTGTACTTGTGTCGTCCCCTTGGAGAGTAAGTAGGTACAACTCCTAATTATTTCGTTTCGTGTCGTAATTCGCATTGATTTTGCACAATTTATAATTACCCTATTTAATTTCGCATTTTTAACGTCCTATTATTATTGTTATGTCTAACGCGGTCTCGTTACTCACAGTTTTTATTGTTGTTATAAGGTTTTTGAAAAGTCGTCGATATCTGTGATTCAATTCGAACCGACTTTACGTTATTGTATAATTTATATTTTATTAATTTGTATATTACGATTATAATATTATTATAATCGTTCTTGGCCGTATAAAAACTAGGCGATGCAGTCGATTAATATTATAGTCGATACGCATAAACGAAAAAGAACTTCATGGCATCTATCGGATACAAAACAGGCTTATCGTCATTACCATAATGGTCACTCTTCTTTTTTCCCTCACTGTGAGTTATTGAGCGCCTGTGATCTACATATTATTATATAACACAGTTGCCGTCAAAGTAATGCATAACAATTTCGCTTCAGTAATCAGTATAATCGGTTTAATCGGTTTTCTTGACGTGTTATATGAAAATTGTGTGCATGTAATAAATTAAATCACAATTTTTGCTCATCAGTTTTAGTCCGTCGCCATTGACCGACTGAGCATTAGTATAGATCGTCGGACAACAGTCAACACGTCATTGTTATAGTATTGCTGTGTCCGTCTCTTAAGAAATTATGAGTAAAATTATATATAAAAAAAAACAATTCTCTTCACCTTGAATCAAGTCATTCAAATCGTGGGTAGTGTATGTTTTTATTCCAAACAACATTGCTACTATTGATTTAATTTGTATTAAATTTTTATAAATTGTTAAGAAAATGTACGCATCGGATTAGGTTTGGTATAAATTTAATTGCTAAAATGTATATCGTACGGATTGTTTGTTCTGTAATTATGATATATGTATATATATACCATTGTTTATTAAATTAATAAACACATTTTAAAATCATTATTTTATTATACATTTGTTTTTTTGCTACGTTTTTTTTTCATTGTGTGTAGTTGTGTAGGCTTTATTTAATATAATATGTCAAAAGTAATGTGCAAACTTGCTGATATTTTTTCGATCCAAGACTGAATAATCAATTTTTATTCGGTATATTTATTGAAAGTCATGCCACGTTAAAACTGTGTCTAAAAAAATATACCTACCTATGTTTTTATGATTATTTTAATTATGTAATAAATACATTATACGTATATATTATAAAATTAAAAAAGAACCTACTTATGTTTTGTGGCTTGCAATATAATTTATTGTATAAGAAAAAATATGTTCACAATTATTATTATATAAAAATATAATATACATATTACACGTCATGTACCTATACAGCTAAACTGGATTATTAAGTTAGTATTATTGAAAGAAATAACTTTTTATTAATTTTATGTATATTACGATTAGCTTTCTTTGAAAATTGTTGGTTTTTTAATATTTTTCTATTATATCTTACATTATACTAATGATTATTTATTTCGTTCCATTTCAATTTTCTTTTTATAATGATTATCAATGATTAAATGTCAGAAATTGTTTTCAAGTGTAATATAATGTAAGTTTATTTTATTACATTTTATGTAACTAAAACTATTGATATTTGTATACAGTTATCAAAAAGAAATTGCACTAAATAAGATATATTATATTAGCAAGAAATAGGTACATTATTATGTTCGTTCATCATGCAATTATTATTGTGTCATGAGTATTGGGTTTGTAATGTACAAAATGAAATGTTTTGTGCTATATATTACTATTACAAAAGTAAACAAAAGAAGACTTGCATTAATTAACTAAACGTTATTTAAAATGAAATACTTGTCAGTTGTTTATTAAGTTTTTTTTTGTTTCATAGTAATTTATTTTACAATGATTTTGTTTACAAAATAAATATTGTATAATGAATACATTTATTTCGAAATGTAGTGGGTATATTTTACAATATCGTCTATTATTGCTATACGTTTCTAGTATATTTATACTAGCTGTAAATTCTGTATCGACTATTGGGTATATTATACTATACTATTTATTAATGTCCATAATTGTCCAATTTAGAATTGTTTACAATGATATGAATAATAATGATTATAATTCAATGGTTGACAAAATTAATGTATAAATTAATAAATTATAGAGTGCATTTTTATCCCTGTAGACTGAAGTTATTTAAAAAAGTTTTTTGCCATTGACTGACTTAATTACAAGCGATTTTATTTTATACAATATGTTATGATTTTATAAATTTATTGTTGTCATAATTATAATGTATACAAGTGTTACATGTTACAACTATACTTTCAATAAATTATTGTATAGCTTTACAATAATTTAATATTCTAAGTACTTATTGTAATAACTACCTAATAAATAATAAGTAATGACAGTTGAAAAAAAAATGCCATCATTAATTTATTCTGAACAATTTAATTAACGTTTTACTTGTCAAAGTACGTATACCTACTATTGGACTTGGGTTGTTTTATAATAATTAGGTAATTATCAAAATTAATAATACTCATAACCTTGTCTAAATTGTACTTCTCTAACTATGTTTATTATTACTATGACGTAGTTGCATTTCGTAAAGATAATTTATACTATTTAGAAATAATGAATTTATTTTTAAATATTAATACTATAATTCTGTGTTTATATTATATTTATCGAATTAAAAAAAAAAGGTATAATAACATTATAACAAAATACATTCCTTTAGCTTATTCGATGTATTGCATTTACCATTTGTGATATAATTAAACAGTAACAGTTAACTCATGTATAATTATTATAAAGCTATTTTAGGATAATTATTAATTTATATAACTCTACTCGTATATTGCTAATTTCGAAATTGTTAAAGTTGAATTTTTGAGTAGAAAAATAAAGCAATAATCTTTTAAATGTAATTTTAATGAATAACACTAAAACAAATGTTAGGGTTACAGCTGTTGATTATTATAACATAAAAATAGTACGTGACTATACTATAGTTTAGGACGTTGCTCGTAATCGGGTTACTTCTAAAATTAATAATAAAATATAAAATAATGAACACATAAACATTCAAATAATTAACATTAAAATATTAGGTCAAATTTATAATTGAGTATTAGTCTTAATCTATTCATTGTCATAATAATTGTTCGGTAAAAGCATACAAATCTCTTTTTATATTCAAAATACTTAGGTATTGTTGTTTTAATAACACACAAAAGTAAATTAATTTTCAAAACCAATTTTATCGGTTTCTGGATGAAATCATGTATGGTCAACAATGAGCGTTTGGCAACAACAAATAGGCACTTCGAAATTAAAATTTATAAAAACATACCCGAAAAAATAATTTCTGGAGTGTAGGTTTGTGTTGTCAATATGTGTTGTTAAGCGCTAAACGCGCACACTCGCAAAAATAATAATGACAAATAATACGAATTATTGCGTTGTTGGCGGCTACTCGTCGTGAAAAACAAAAGCGCGTTTACATTTCACAATGACTATTGGTAGTAGACCTTTTACAACAATATTATAATGTATATTGGTCGTATGGATTCACACCCTTCCCATCATCATCGGGTCATCATCCCGTTTCTCAGTTCCCCCATAAACACCTACACACTTGCGTTAAGCGTAGTAACGACGTCATATTATTATTATTATTATTATTACGGGCCTAACCTCCGGACGACGTTCTCTCCGATATTGTTCTCCCACCACCACTCGGCGGTACCTGTACAGTGCACGGAGTACTCTGTACCTGGTTTGCGATATTACGTATTGTAAAATAATAACGCGTGACGTATGAAAAGAGGTATGAAAAAAGCGATTGTAGTCGCGCCCCTCTTGTTACGTCTCGTATCTCACGGTTGACGGAATCACGTCGGGGGGAGTATATAGAGACGATCGGCCTGTATAATACCTGTACCGTGTAAAAGGCACAAGTAAAAAGTAGTAGTAGTAGTAGTAGTAGTAGTAGTAGTAGTAGTAGTAGTAGTAGTAGTAGTAGTAGTAGTAGTAGTAGTAGTAGTAGTAGTAGTAGTAGTAGTAGTAGTAGTAGTAGTAGTAGTAGTAGTAGTAGTAGTAGTAGTAGTAGTAGTAGTAGTAGTAGGGGTGGTACAGTGTTATAATAACGTATGCACCGCCACTTCGTCCTCCTACCGCGTTCTAATTTTTTCGTTGCCACGGCGTGTTCCAGGTGGACGACGCAAACGACGACGAACAGAGCCAGCTGATCCAGAGTCAGTTGGGTTCGTTCGACGACGCCAAACCGTACTTGGACCTGGTGTTCAGCTGCGGGATCACCGGCATGCCGCCGAGTCCCGCTCCTCCGCCGCCGCCGCCGCCGCCGCCGTCGCAGCAGTCATCGTCGTCGCTGTCCGCCGCCGGTATGATGCAGCACCACCACTCGTCGACGTCGTCGTATCCCTCCTCGTCGTCTGCAGCAGCCGCGTCTGCAGCATCGGCCAAGTCGCACCATCACGCCGCCACCGCCGCCGCCACGGTGATCGGTCAACAACAGTTGTCGTCCAGGAGGTCCGTGTCGCCCGCGTCCGGCGGCGGTGTGTCCGTGGCACCCGCCGTCGCCACGTCCTTCAAGAAACCGACCGTCACGTCGCACGCCATGGCTAGGTCGTCGTCGTCGTCGTCGTCGTCGTCGTCCGGGGGCGGTGGTAGCTCCTCTTCCTCGGCGCACTTTCAGCCGCCCGTCAACCCACCCAGGTACGTACCGCGACCGTAGTACAATATTATTGTGTAATTGTGTAATTTTCGTTATGTCGGTGTTAGAATTGGAAAAAAAAATAGAATGAGAAGGATGCAAAGTATATATATAAAAAAAAAAAAAAAATGACGATGATTTAAATTTCTTATTGGTTAGAATACAATTAGAAGAGGTACGCTAAAATATTTTTGAAAAAGAAGGGGTACTCTTTCCCTCTACATCTCCAATTCTAATACTGATTATAACTGTTATGTGTAATAAGTATCACGACCCCCTCCGTGGCCATACCTCGCCGTGACGCGCGAATAGTTTTTAACTTTTTTGTCTGGCTGGGATTTTTGATTAATTAATCGAGAAGTAAAAAATTTCACCGTACTATACACGCTCCGACTAATTGTGTATCGAATTCCACACGGACTTGCAGCGGTCGGGTCAATTCCGTTTTTAATTAAACTATTGTATTCGCAGAAATTAATTGCACATACTCTCAAAATATGAATATTATTTAACATTATTAAGTCGAATCATATTTTGTTTGTTCCGTTTTAACGTTTTCTAACGTTTCGTCGTATCGAACACGGCTGCGATTTTTTAGTGGTACTTGACGTCGTTCTATTTTGCGAGTGTGTGGTGGTGGGGAGAGTCTATGGTTATTCCTTATCCGTCGTAATGAAAGACTGAAAAGGCTCACTTGACGATTTCGTATAACCTGCGTTTCACCTTCTCCGGTCGCAACGAAAGTTTTTTCCAGTCTATTAGTTCACAATAATGATGTTACCTAGGTTGTTGCATTAATGGGTTACCGCTATCGTTTTTAAGTCAGATATATTTTAACGCAGTATATTGTGTATCGTGCTAAATCTGAAATCTTTGACTTTGTATATTATTATTTGACCGTAGTCGTATGTGCATGTGTTGAAAATATAAGTCGTGGTTCACGTGTAATGGATATTATATACGTTGTTGTAGATATTATGAATTCATGATTTAATTAAATTAATTTAATGATTGGCTTGTTGGTCCTTTCTTTTTTTCGTAGAGCATAATCCACATCAACATTATTTTAATATTCATTATATTATAAAATGTTTAAATGTTATTGAATTCTTAAAAAGAAGGCTCAACATAATATGGTGGTATTGTAATATTTAAATTATTGTTTTGTTCATTTTACATGTGTGACAACTTATTTTTCTGATGTACACGAATGTTTCATTTTTTAAATATCTTTTAAAAAGTCATTGAAATACCAAACGCTTTATAAATCAATTTTGATTAAAGGAATTTGCCTATTATTTAATTAGGTTTAGTTATAGAACTGTATAAGACTGATGAGATTTTATGCCATAATCTTAAAATGGTAGCAGTACCTAATAATATAAAATTGTTGTAACTCGTGTTTCATGCGTAAGATTTTAAAAGTAATCCATATAATTTGTTTGATAATTTATGGTGTTTAATTTTCATATCTATTAAAATAAATTAAGTGCCTTTATTATTTCTATGGACTTATATATATATATATATTATTATTATTATTATTATTATTATTATTATAAATGGACTATAGCCATTTTACGTAACTGTTATGTGGGGAATATTTTATAGTTTAATAATGTTTACACATTTATTAATTAAAATTGAATGGGATCCCAAATTGTAAAAATAATTTAACGATATATTATAATAATTATTAATATGGATGATTTATTAAATATTAATTATTAGCTATAAATTGAGTGTGATAATATGTTTGAAGTGTGTATAATTTATGCTTTTCTCGAATGTGAGTATTATGTATTAACTAACCTAGTTTTGCAAAATTTAATCTTAGACAGGTATATCGGTATACTTAATGATAAACTGTTTTATAACTAGGTTACGTAAGTAAATCGGTACATGCCTTAGTTAATGTCTTAATGGCATTTTAATTTCGTTCGTTGTTTTTACCATTGCTTTAATAATTTTCAGTTCGAATAGCATTAAACAACAAAACCTTATCTTGGGAAAGGGGCTAAACGATTTAAATTCATTTATAAGTTTAATTACATTTCTAAATTTCAAACACTAATCACCTTAATATATAATGGGTACCTAGTACAATTTATTATAATATACCACACTAAACTGTGAAACTTTGATCGGACTCAATTATACTTCAGGATAATATATCACCATTGTTTCCTTAAATTTAAACTTCGAATTTACGATTGCGTATTATTTTTCGGCATTGTCGAATAGAGGGGAAAAAAGCAGGAATTCACTCAAACGGTTTACGAGACTTAGCAGTTATATATATTTAATATATATAGTGTAAATAAAGAAACGAACGAAGAAGACAAAAATAATCCGAGAATTGCCGTGCAGAATAGGTGAGTAAATGTTTCAAACTAAAAGTCGTTTAGAGTACACAACTACTGATAAATCCGAAACGTGAATGACGCTGCTCTATACCTTGCAGTTCTCTTACGAAATATTTTATATTTTCGACGTAGGATAAGGAGATAAAATGTTCAAATAATAATACAAAAAAAGAAAAAAGTATTTTTTACCAAGTGTAAAAAGGCGAGCAATCAATAAGCAGAAAAATGTGTCTCTTCCTCTGCTGAAAAAGAGGGGAAGCAATTTTCACGTGTGAATAAGACAAACGACAACGTATTTTAGGTAGATACATCTATCGTAACGTCGTGTCGTACCCCTCTCTTACCTTTGGTTATCAACGTTTTGCATTCACCGTATTAATATTATTATTATATCATGCGTAGACGAAACTAAACACTTTAAATAGCTTAGGTCAACCTAATAGACTGGTGGCCAATAAATGTGTATATATTATAGACATTAGAAATGAATAAAATGTGTATTATTATTTAAAGTATAATAGCTGTTTATACAAAGACACTTATAAGTTATCATAACAATTTATGAATGTTACCAATTTTTAATTCTCCATTCTCAAATTATATTTTAAAAGCCATTAACAAATTGTACAAATTCTAGCGGATTGTACTGTCGGCAATTTTAAACGTTGTTTTTTCAGTTGTTTATATTATTAACGAAACGATGAAACGTATTTGATTTCATCACTACGCGAACGAGATGGGTCGTAATATAATTTTGGATAATATTGTGATATCGATGATGGTTTTATTTTGTGTGCTATTGGCAATCATTGAAATCTGATATTCGTTTCACGTGATAGACGACCACGACAACAAACACGGAGACATCGCCGTTGACGAGGATGTGTCAATACAATGAGCGTTATAAATATTGTGTGCGTGCGTCTGAAACAGCTGAGCGGTGTCGTCAATCACGTGTGTACGTGTGGCGCGAGCGTGACGTCATATCCTATATATTTTAACTTCAACAAATTTGCTTTCAAACAACATTCACGCAAAACGAAAACGGTATTATACATTTATACCTGCTGTTGGTGGATACATTATATATACATACACGAGTACACGACACACGTATAACGTCATTTTATAGTTGTATTATTATAATGTACATTGTACACGCTTTAATTGTATAATATTATATAATATAATAGAAAATTATCGTATTCTGTAGTCCGATCGATGGGTACTAGATATATGAAAAGTAAACGAGTAATTTGTAATAATTTTATTGTATACTTATTGTATACTAGCTTATCCGACGACCATCAATATGAATCTAGCAATCAGCTGTTTTGAAGACCGTAGCGGCTTAAGCGGAAAAAAACAAAAAAATAAACAAACTAAAAAACCATATACTATATGCATATGCATTAGAACTTAATAATATAAACAGTCATATGAGTTATGAGACTATTCTGTCCGCATGAAGCTCTGTCATAATAAATAAAATGAAATACACTTTACTGTCCTTATCAAGAGTCGATGGGCAACCACGCCGACCGGTGGGTGCGGTATCCAAATGTTCAAACAAAACACGACCCGCGGGGTTATGTAATGGGCTCCAATGAAAATAATATTTAAAATCGTTACGGTGTACCGTATATTGCAGTATATGTTATTATTGTTGCGTGAACATTTGTACACCTCCGATTTACCTTCGTCGCATATATTGAGGCGAAGGGGAATGAAAAAAATATTTTCATAATTGCGTAACTGTATATATCGACCATCGACGTCATCGTCCGAATGATCGTATTTTTGAAGTAATGTTTAGTTTGTTTTATAACAGGGTATCACCGTTCACTACCACCTACTACTTTAATGCACACCCAAGCAGTTTTTATGTGGTCAAAAATTTCAAATTATTATCAAGTGAAAGTGGTTCTCTTTGTGATTGGCCGTCGCCATCACTGCCGTTTCGGCGATAAAGACCTTGGCTGGTTGTAGTCTATAGTGCTGTGATATGGCAACGTAGTGGTTATACATGCATAGGCGAAATTTAATTGTTTATGTTAAAAAAAAAAAAATAAAATGAAATTACTTCCTCACAAGTCGTACGCATTTGGTACTATGTTTAGAACGACACGTGTGTGTGGTTACCACGGTTACTTTTGAATAGAAATCAATAGGCTCATCAAACTTAAGTGCCTTCTCATAGTCCCGATGGCTGTCATCGTGTAGTAAAATGACGATATATGAATATTCGACGACGGTGTTTAAGACGCAAAAAATGATCTAATTGATCGTTATCTTTACGACTAACTCACTTAATTAACCCTCGAAGTATATTTAGGGAAAAATACTTTCAATTAATAAAACATTATACCTGATGAGTTGTGTGTGGTTTTTGTTTTGTTACTTTTTCGTTGTTGTATCAATTACTAAATTTATTATTATTATAATTACACCAGAGACAAAAAAAACAAAAATATTTGCAGTGCTCAGAAGATTATCCATTTTTAATTTTTAATTATTGTTACAAACATGATTAAATTTTAATCATGTAATAACTAAATTTTTATTTGATTATGTCAAATTTTATACACAAAGAAAACTATTTTTTAATAGTAAGTATTAATCAATTTTCAAGTGAATGTTTTTTTTATATAAATAACGAGCCGTTGAATTTAATTTTATTCAGTTCGTCTAATAAAACATAAATTTAATTTCATAAGCCACGTACACCCGTTTTTGCATTAAAGAAAAACTAGTTTACTTACCACCTAATAGTCTATTGCAACTATACGAGTCCCATACTAATTACGTAAAGGACATTGTGTCCAAATATTCCTCTACCCCATTTGTGCTATGTGGTGACTAACATTCCTGGCATTCACTGATCATATGATAATCTGGGTTTTATAGCCTCAGGTACCTTGTCTCCTGCCGCTTCCGTTATCTCTGATTTTATATCATTCTTAAATTTTTCCAACGTAATAACGTTCCAAACCATTTTGATGGATTACTTGATATAATTTTCTCGTGCACAAATGATGTCTCCGTAAAGAAAGCCCTTTCCCTTCTAGTTGGTATCGATCTTTACCATCCTCCTTATCTATCAGCCATCATGTGCCCTTTACTATGTCAACACAAAGATGAAGTGAACTTTTCTTATCACGATTTTAAAACCGCAAATTATGGTCATTACCGAATTTCTTAACTCCTATAACTGGTTAGCTACCTTTTCTAACTATAAAGCTAATGATGCTGTTGCTGTTTTCAATGATTCTTTATTTTACTGTATCAATAGATTCGTTCCACTTAAAACATGTAAGAGTTCGAAGTTCCCCTATTGGGTATTTAATAATCTAAAAAATCCCTATCTTCGATAAAAAAAAACACATATTTTTTTAAAAGGTCTAGTCTTGCTTTCGATTACAATACCTTCTCTGAACTCGGAGCCAAATGCAAGCGACTCTCAAAACTAAATTATTCTGATTATTATAGTCGTACTGAACGCTCACTTTTCGTCTCGCCTAGAAATTTCTAGAAATATGTACGTGACTTTAAAAAAGCAACTCCTATCCCACTTCCTGTACATTATCTAGACACATTGTTTAACAATCACTCGGTATCCGCTACACTTTTCTCTAAATAATTTGGGTCTGTTTTTCAGTCTCCTATTAACTTTTCACCACCTGATTCTTGTAAACTATCTTTTAACCATCCTTCAAATTGCTACTTCACTTCCGTTGATGTCCTTGAAGAATTAATTGCCTTTCAATCAACTACTTTCAGTGGCCCAGATGGCATATCAGCTCGTTTGTTCTTTACCTGTCAAAATTCGCCGTTCTTTCCAATTTTAGACAATCTGTGGACGAGGGAATCTTTCCTTCAATATGAAAAATATCCTTGATTACTCCCATATTAAAATCAGGCGACTCTTCCCTAGTGGTCAACTACAGATCGATTTCCATTTTACCGCACATAGCTAGGTAATCCGCTTCTATGTTGGTTTAGGTCTTACCTTTCTGACAGGAAACAGTTTGTAAAAATTCGTAACGTTTACTCTAGTCTAACAAATGGAACATTAGATGTACCCCAAGGTGGTCACTTAAACCCTATACTGTTTGTCAACTCTATCTTTAATTATATTTCCAGAGTGAAAATTTTGCTATATACCGATAACATAAAAAACTTTCATAAAATTAAGGTCCCCGATGATTACTTCTTGTTACAAGATGAGCTTAATAAATTCATCAGGTTACTCGTCTTGGCTTATCCTTGATCTCAGCAAGTGCCACTTCATTGCATTTTCTAGATCCCGAACACCTATCCTTAATAATTACAATATAAATGGTGTTCCGCTTCAACATGTCTCTTCCATTAAAGATCTTGGAATTCATTATTCCTCCACACTCTGTTTTAGTCCCCATATTGAGACAACTGTAGGTAAAGCTCTAAAAGTCATCGGTATAAAACGTGACATTTCTTCTCTGCTTACTGACTCCGATCCTTATATATATTTTTGATTCGATCATTGCTCGAATATGGTTATCTGATATCCATATCTATAAAAGACCAACTAAGGCTACTGGGTATGCAGAATAAATTCCTAGTGTATGCTGCTTTTATTTTTAAATTACCTGATCCGCGTCATGACTATACTTATTTACGTGAAGTCTTAAATCTTCCATCACTCCATTCTTGCCGTTCCCTTGCCGACCAAAACTTTGTCATGGCTTTACTCAATGAACTACTAAATACACCCAACATACTCTTTATATCTCCAGAATACCCTTACATAATACCAGTAGCTAAGAGTAGTTCTATATACCTGCACACTCTGCATCTTATGCCCATAACAATCCTATCCATCACATGCTCCGATTTTTCAAAATTTGCAATAACTATGCATAATATTTATCATACCACACTTTAGCTACTACTGCGTCGCTCAGTATAACGTATATATTATAATTCACCCGATCGATTTTTAAACGATTACCCGCATACGAATATTATGTAACAACATAATAATAACCGCTAAACAGCTGCTGCTGCTGCTACTAAGCAATATATAATATTTTATGTATACAACTTCCTCCTATCCTAGAGAACGGACACGCATATATAGTCATGTAACGATAAGTATTATAGTGTATTACGTGTGGGGTGTATGTATTATGTATACGTATCGACTGTCGTGCGTTATGATATCGTATAACCGTCATAAATCACATTAAAGAATATAAATTGAAAAATCCTATACAATTAGCCATTAGCGTGTATAATAATTTCCATTCGCTTTAAATATCCGAATAAATACACTTTTATTTGCTCTAAAAAAAAAAAAAAAACACGCCGAAATGTCAGTCTCTTGTATTACGTCGACGGGCATGTTCCCGGGGCGGAATAATATTATGTTCGTTACTATAGTTTGGACGACTGCTATACGAAGGAAAATAAAAAAGTTCTATCCGAAAGTGCACGTTGTAAACACAAAATGTTCTGTACGCCCACCCGACCCTTGAAAGATAATCTTCTTAATGATGTTTATAATATATAAAAATACTAGGTGGCTGACGAGTGGGCGATTAGAAGGGGGTTGCCTAGATTCTCGGCGTCGCGTTGGTTTATCGGATTTGCGGTCGTAAAACGGTGCACAAAAGGTATTGGCGTAGGCGTTCGAAAGAATCCATTACGTTATTGGAACTTGATGAGCGAGGAGACATAATGATATAACCATAAGTGTGGTAATAATACGCTACACACTGTCACACTGCGTTAATGCAGGACCTACTGACTACGGCATAGTGATCATCACAAACTGTCATCGTAGTTGTATACTTCACCCAGTAATAATAGCGGCGTAGTACTCTCGGACAACTGTCATTGGATATATGATTACCCTGCGCGTGACCGAGTTGAATCATGTCCGGTCGTGACCATCCCAGTATAATAATGATAATAATAATATTGTGCAAATATTCTCCTCTCTCTGCAATCCGGTATGTATACATAACAGCTTTATTGCAGTCAGTCCTTGTACCACCTAGCGTTGACAGTGTATCTGATGACAATCATTAGGTGGGACGGAACGAGGGACCGCTATATCATCACACGTGTAAGAAGATGAGATCTTTGATTGCTGCCGTAAGAGGAAATAAAAAAAATTAAAAGACAATGGTGTGTCGAGTATACGGGTTCCGATTTTCACAGACGCGCGTTTGTTGATCACAAAGTCGCGTCGTTGGTTTACTCCTACAAGCTACAGCCATTGGATAGGTATTGCGGAGGATTACGATTTGATATTCAAACAGCCCGAACATGCGTATGATATCATATATATATATATATATAATTAATTTCTGAGTAAACATTAACTGAAGTAAAAAAACGGGTTGAGTAGGTCGATAAAATTACTGTATTTATATAGTATTTATTATTTAATGACGTTATTTCGAGGACGTGTGGTGTGTAGCGTCATGTTCAATGTTCGTGTACGTTATTATTTACACTGCGCAGTCTATATATTTATTGTTCTGTCGTTATATGCGTTCGTAATAATATAATAATTTAGCTCGCAAAATTTACACATTTTGAAAAATAACTGAGTAAACGGACGTTTTAATCGATTTTCATATCGAATCGTGTCTCCGTGGCGGCTGCACTAATTATAAGATTGGCAACCCAAAAAAGCAATACAATAATTTCAAATTCGATAGTCGAATTAATTTTTATTGTATTCGTTTCACGGGAACTTTAATTTTATGACCTGTTTGACCTCAAAATAGATTATATTACATTGTGCATATCCCGAGGGTAACATTACATTTTTTCATGCAAATGTGTGTGTACGTATTTCATGTGCAATTTATATTATTTATCCTATAACCACATACGTATTGTGAATAATACTATTTTATCCTTACAAAGAGCAATTTACCGTGTTTTATAATAACTACTTTACTACCGGGAAATGCATTCTACTTCAAAATTCAAATTTAATTTCATCAAACTTTCAACGTTATAGTGTCTGTTTATTTAAGTATAATCATAAATTCATAAACGTGAATGTTTTTTCTTCAAAATTGGTAACAGCGATCGAATGTTATAAGTTAACTAAAATTTAATTAACTTTATTGCATTACATTATTTTTATTCAAATATTTGAATATTTGATATATATATACATAATTTTAAAAAATTTAAAAATTCTCACCATTATTTTTGAATAAAAGTAAACTCTAGGGTATAATAGGTACTCTCAAATTTAACAACTCCGTTATCGACTGAATATTATTGATGAATGGTTTTAACATCATATATAATATTATTTTGTAGTGTCTGATATATTTGTTGATTGTAATTATTTTATTTGTTTTTAATATTTTTTAGATATTAAATAATTATAATTTATGATGAAATTAACATTGTTCTTGCAAAAAAAGATGCGATATGTCTTAATACTTCACGTGATTGGACGTCTGCTTATTTTGAATTATGCTATTTGAATATTGAAAACGCGTGTAAAAAAGTCATGCCATGGCTGAGAAAAACATTTTTAATTACGATTCTGTACTTCTGCTGTAGCTTAGCTGTTTAACCACTGTTAAAAGCCAACAAATTTTTAATTAAAACCCATTATTTCAATGTTACACACACGACATTATGTGCAGTGTTAATTTCAAATTAAACACTAAATGCAATGGGTACCCCGATTAACTGATAATAAGCTGCGCCAGTTCAACAAATTCAACGTCACTTCGTTAAAATTTCGATATACGTAAATAACCAGGGCTTAAAATCGGTGACTGGTTTGTAACAAAAACCGGTAAAAAAAAAAACCGATAATTTGAGAACCTAAAACCGCTTTTAGTTTTGTAATGCTGGAAATGCTTGTTGTTTACCGGTAATCAAGATTATTATCTAAAAATGAACATCAAAGTGATTACTGTCAATTTTCGAACCAGCTGTTATAACCAAAACCTATTTCCAACCAAAATAACTAACGGTTTTTACATGTGCATTAAATATTATTATTTGAATTATATATATTTATGTTTTATCTTTTTGTATAGTTGAATTTAATTTTCCAGCAATTTTTAAATTATTTTCCCCAATTAATTGCCGTCGATTATCATTATCTGTTGTGAATATCATAGGTATATCTATGTATATTTACCGCCATTAACTTTACTATTACGAAATAGTTAGTAATAGTCTATTTACAATGTTTTAATCAAGAATTTATTTTTATATTGATCTTTGTTTCTTAGTAATATACACACATGTATATAGTTTCCAACTATGTGTTCGATGTGCGTTAATTATATAGGGGCACTTCCAAAATTAATTTTATGCAATTCATTTAGAATTTTTTAGATTTTCAAATATGTTTTACTTCTGTTTGTATATATTTATATATAAGTAGTTAAATATGATTAAGATTTTTTAAAACCAGTTTTAACCGGTAACCGAATACCAAAAATCCTTATCAACAGTTTTTAAACGATTAACAGTTATCATAATGTTTGAGCTATCTTTAAAGAAACGGTTACCGATTACCAAAATATCAAAATTAAACGATTACCAATTACCAGTTTTAAAAAGTTTTCGGATCCTACCAGAGCCAATCACCAAATTTATTGGGAGCGGTTTTAAGCCCTGTTAAAATAATAAACAGTGATATCGATTTTCTTATGCTCATGTAATCATAACGATAACTATGGACAATATGTATATTGATTTTGCGTAGTGTATCGACTAAAATGCAAAAAAGGTTTTATTTATAAGTAGATTTAACCATCTTGAAATGTGTTTATACAGTAGTGTGCATGCGCGTGTCTGTATTGCGAACACAATGCGAGTTCCGTACTGCAAATGAATTTGGCGATTAAATATTATTATTATTTATACAAGAAGGAATAATAAACAAGCATCGCACACGCCAAAGATACCCAGAGAAGAGCCTCCTTTTAAATTGTACCTAATGACACCGGCGTAACCTCGAACGATTGCCAAATATCGTTTTAAAAAATTATCGCTAATTTAGGACGAAACAAGGTTGTCTGTCGGTCGACTATTTGTTAGAATATTTATTCACGCACGCTCGCGATATTTGTGCGATAAATCGTCAAACTAATTACAAATTACAATGTGCGTTCATATCCTACTCGCATATTATTCGAATAAAACCGTCAGTTGGGTTGCGTGGTTATTGAACAGTCGCCGAACACGCGGGAGAATGACCTAATTAAAATATCCGTAGGTAATGTTTCTCCGTATGCACAAAATATATTGTATCGAGGGCGGGTGACGACTGCGCCGAAATAATGGGGACGTTTTAAATTACTTGGTCGTGGACGGTTTTTTCTAAAAAGTTCTATACTTGTCGTTGGCTATTAATCGTGTCACCACCACCGTATAATAAACGACAACGTTCGTGTACGATCACGATCGGATCTTTGGCGTCTTAAGGTCAAGGCATCTTCTGTATACGATAAAAAAAAAAAAAATAATAATGACTGGAGTTTTTGTGTGACTATTGAACACATCGTTTGCGACGACCTTAGGTGGAGTGTGTTTGGTGAAAAAACCCAGGTCACACATATCTTAGAGTTGTATATTATATTCATGTGACATTGTGTATTTTATGGTTTTAGGCTAACGTTGTTGCATTTAAACGTAGTAACAATACATGTTGAAATCCGTTGTCGCTTTTTATTTTTTTTAAATGAAAACCTGTAACACTGAACAGAGTGTATTATAATGGATTTTCGTTTGTTTTACAGGAGCAGTAACTTTTTGAAACCGGGTGAAATGAAGCCACCCTACTCGTCGATGAACCGATCAACGAGCAGCAGCATGAGAAATAGCCATTCTTCTCACCACAGACCCACACACAAGCCCAACCTTGCCATATCAAATGTAAAGAATGTAAATAGGTTTTCACTGTCTTACGTCTAATCTTATATGCGATGTGGTTCATCCCGTCTTGTATATGTGATCACGCGGAGGAAAACTGTTTCTGTATATTAATATACTATTTTTTTTGTTATTTTTGCAGAGTCATAATTCAAACGATACTAATACGCCCAGCACGATCGAAGACATTCTAAACGTGTGTAATTGTATTTTAAATAATACTATATATTATTATTAAGTACATCGATCAATGTCGTCTAATGTGTCGTCTGTTCGTTAAAATTATAGGAAATGACCGTTGGTCTTCCGCTCGTGTCAGACATCGCTGAAACTCCAAGGGTCTCAATCGTTGACTCCAAGTACACCGCAGATGGAAAGGTGGAACCGCAGCAAAGGATGAGTCCCAAAGGTAAGCGCACGAAGAACATAGTATAAATCTTGGGTGTTTGTTGTTCTCGATCTGTCGCTGCGATTACCAGGTCATAATCAGATACCACTGCCATGATACCGCAGATGGTTATAACCGTACTGTTACTGCGATCTACACGCATGTTTCACGAAAAACCTAACTATAAGACCACCCCGACATAACGGATGAAGCGCACCTGGCATAATAAATTCTAATCTCCATAACCCATAGGTGCGGGTTTCTCTTCCCGCTGCGGTGCAGTGTTCTCGCTAAAACTTTGCGTTTTCGAAAATATTTTCGTCGACTAGACCCTTTCCAGGTCAGTATTTTTTTTTTGTGTTTAACGATGGATTAATTATTATTATAACATCGTTAAAATGCATTGCTCGCAATTCCCGCAGCCGCTACACCGTCTTCACCATTACCATTTGCAGTGTTCCACTTGTAAAAAATATATCCATTATCATCCGAAGCGAGTGTATACCTGCGGTGTCAGCTTTCTGTATCAATATAATAATAAAAATAATAATATTGTTACTAACCCCGTCTGTGTAATTTATTAATCACGTATACAGTGGATTCAGACAATAACGTAATTTACTTGGATTTAAGTGTGTTTAATGGGATATTTCAAAAGTTTATCGTCATTGTCAATCACTATTAAATATTGTACAATATACATAAATGATAAATCCCACCGGCGTCCGCCGAAACTCTCCCTCTCGAATTTTGTTACATTTGTAATCATTGATTGTTGACTGCGTATACGCTTATGCGGCTTTTATTTCAAATGCGATGAACTGAATGATAATAAAATGTCGTGCGTGTGTAAACGTCATTATCACGCTTCGCGGTGTTTCGTTATACTATAGTGACTAAAAATGTTTATTATTTTTTTATATTTCCCGCCAAACAAAACGCGAAGAGTCTCGAGAATCGAAGTATACATTTTTTGTTTTCTACTGTATACGTTAAGACTCGAGTGCTTTTTAGTTCAGTTTTTTTTCGCCAACGTAAACACACACACACACAAACAAACGCGTATGTACTACATTCTATTAATATACTGGCGCAAGGTGTGTGTCCCGAGGTTGGGTGTCCATCGTGTAACCCCCTCATCACCCTCTACTAGTCACCGTGCCGTCGTTGTCGTCATTGTCACCGCGTTGACCTACCTGACGCCTTTTCGCTTTAGCCCGCGTCACCGCTGTACCGTTGTATTTGAGTCATATAATCAAATTTCTTACATTATATCTAGCATGGCCGTATGGGTAAACTATCTCATTATTTAACCATACAAGCTGAATCACTTAATTTTCATTTAGTAACTATATAATCCTTATTTTTCAAATTACCATTTTATTATTGTATAAATTAAATTAAATATTTTAACAGTCGAAACTAATTTGTTAAAGAAAATTTAAAAAACCAAACTTCATACAAATAAAAAAAATGTCTTATTTTGTGGGTAAACTTGTATTAAATTGGTCTCGTTGGCATTAGTAATATTGTATACTGGACAATTAATATATTTTTGTGCATTTGTGCCTCTTGTGTTTCTATAGGAAGTGCCTAATCGTTGACACCCGGTTTTTGCGGATAGTGTATTTCACTGTGCGTTGTAAAATATATTATTGTTATGATTTATTATTGTTCTATATCGAATTTCAAAAATTCCTTTCCGTTCTTCTTGACCTTTACGACAAGGGCTTTGCGTTTCGTTCGAAAACACACGTCTGCTTCAGCCGTTAAGGGTTGCGGGCTTTTGTGTGGGAGCGTGGACCAAACACATTTGGATACTAACAAGAGGCATTGTTCCGTCAAAACTCACAAAATATGTGCACAGTGTTCTTCGAAAAAAAGTAAATCCTTAAATAAATCTGTCACCCTCAAGTCTTCGGGGAGAGGTGTATAATAGGTATTGTATATTATACAATATACGACGGTGGGGTACACATTTGCATGTTCACGGCGGAGAGGTCTCCTCGGAGCGCATACACGTATATTTATATATACAAATTATAGGTACTATTGCTATATTACTGTAGAACTTTGTCCGTTTTTCTAAATATCGATTTCTTTACTCCATACTAATTATTAGTTGCTGCTTTTTCAAACAACGTTCGTGTTAATTATATTTTTTTTTATTGTATATGCATATACGTGCACTGTGTCCCGTAGTTATTGTAATAATTTCGTTGTAATAATATATAATTGTACAGTGTGTACCTTATGTTTAAAAAAACTTAGTTATTGTTGTTAGTCGGCCCCAATTTAATTTTCAAACACGCGCAAATATCGTCCTTCGTCACCGCCTGTAGAATTTTCTACGAATTTCTTTTTACGTTTATTATGACTTACAAAAAAAACTAGGTCAAATTGTCGTCAAACTATACATACTATAATAATATATATATATATATATATATAAAGTTAGGTAGATTACTTTGGTATGAGTATGATATAGTGATGGTCGTAAATATGATCGCCGTCGTTAAAATATTTAAATTTTCTTTATTTCCTCGGAAAAGTGCGGCGTGACGAAATAAAAAAAAGAAAAAGAATCCTGCACGCCGACTCCAACACTGGTACTGGGAACGGTAGTTTGTCGCGAGGGGCACGAAGTACGCGCCACATACTATGCGCTGTTTA
The DNA here is from genome assembly GCA_014851325.1 of Pentalonia nigronervosa. Lineage (NCBI taxonomy): Eukaryota > Metazoa > Arthropoda > Insecta > Hemiptera > Aphididae > Pentalonia > Pentalonia nigronervosa. Next base: position 102,765 of record JACXSJ010000857.1, on the reverse strand, counting down.
ACTATTAATGCCTATGCCGTTTTGTACACGATGTTATATATTATTGAATTAGAGTGTGGCGCGGTCGTACGCTCAACTGCGGAAACGCTCTGAGTGTACGTACCGGCCGGTGTTGCTAGTTCCCGGATGGGTGACCACCCGGGTTTTTAGCAACAAATCCTTGCCACACATACAAAAACGTGTTCCAACCCAACCGTTCTTCAACCCACAACAAGAACCTACAAACAGGCTAATGACCTCGGTAGTTGAAGCCTTAATTCTAATAAAAAAAAAAAAAAAA